>PYUH01003792.1:0-20607 GCA_016808085.1 Suaeda aralocaspica | reverse complement strand
GAAAAATTGATCATTGTTTGTGACTTAGAAGAGAAGGAGGACCATAAGGTGGCTCGTTTTGTGGCTGGTCTAGATGATAATATTAAGGAGAAGGTCGAATTACAACCTTATTGGACCTTTGATGAAGTTTGTAAAGTGGCTGCAAGAGTTGAGAAGCAAGTTGCACGCAAGCCAAAAACATTTTTTAAGACTTACGATCCTAAGGAAAAACGTGATGTATTTCCTCAAAAATTAAACTTTGATAAAGTTGCTAAACCACCCCTCGTCAAGGATTAGAGTTCAACTTCAAGGCCTCAAGGTAGTGATCCACGCATTGTATGTTTCAAGTGTAAGGGGCAAGGCCACATCCAAAGAGATTGTCCTCATGCTAGGGTTACAACAACTCGAAATTGTGGAGATGAAGAAAACCTTGTAGAAGAGGAGGAGGTGTACGAGGATAAGGGAGAGGAAGATTATGCCAAATATGAGACTATGGAAGAAGAAACGGAGGAGGTTCAACCAGAAACACAAGGCCAATCATTGGTTTTGCGTAGGGTGTTGCAATCACAAAGTGCGCAACCTTTGGAGAATCAACGAGACAAAATCTTTCTCACAAGGTGTAATGTTCAAGGCAAGCTTTGTGATGTGATCATAGACACTGGGAGTTGCACAAATGTAGTCTCTACATTGTTGGTGGATAGGCTCGCAATTCCTACGAAGATCCATCCCCAACCATACAAGCTACATTGGCTTAGCAACACAAGTGATGTTAGGGTAAACAAACAAGCTTTGATTGCGTTCAAAATTGGTAAATTCGAGGATCAAGTGCTTTGTGATGTTTGTCCTATGGATGCTTGTCATATCTTGTAGGGTAGACCTTTGGCAATATGATCGTTTTGTGATGTTTAATGGGCGAACAAATGTTTACATTGTGCGCAAGAATGCCAATGAGAAATCATTTGCATTAAAACCTTTGATGATTTCTAAACCTAAGGCAAACATGAGTAACTCTAAGGGTACTTTGTTAATTGGCGGGAAGGAGTTAGAAAAGGAGATGAAAACAAGCTCTATGTCCTATATGCTATTAGCCAAGGAGGTACAAGATGAAGCCCCAGTGATTCCTAGGGTTTTGCATCCAATGTTGAATGAGTTTTCTGATGTGTTTCCCAATGAGTTACCACCAGGGTTACCACCAATACGTGGGATTGAGCATCAAATTGATCTCATTCCTGGTTCTCAGATTCCTAACAAACCTGCATACGGATGCAATCCGGAGGAAACAAAGTCGATACAAAGGCATATTGAGGAATTGATGGAGAGGGGGTACGTAAGAGAGAGCATAAGTCCATGTGCTGTGCCTACATTGATAGTACCTAAGAAAGACGGAACTTGGAGAATGTGTATTGATTCAAGAGCAGTTAACAATATCACCGTCAAGTATAGGTTTCCTATACCTCGATTGGACGATTTACTTGATGAATTACATGGTTCTCAATTGTTTTCGAAGATTGATTTACGGAGTGGCTATCACCAGATTCGAATGAAGGAAGGTGACGAGTGGAAAACAGGCTTCAAAACAAAAATAGGACTTTATGAATGGTTAGTCATGCCTTTTGGTTTAACTAATGCACCTAGTACGTTTATGAGGTTGATGAACGAAGTTCTAAAGCCATACATTGGTAAGTTTGTTGTGGTGTATTTGGATGATATCTTGGTTTATAGCAAGAGTGTTAATGATCATCTAATTCATTTGAGGAGTGTGTTTGAGACATTACGGGAACAAAAGCTCTATGCTAAGCTCGAAAAATGCTATTTTATGGTACCAAGCGTGACGTTCTTAGGGTACATTGTGTCCAGAGACAGAGTTTCTGTTGATCCGTCCAAGGTAGAAGCTATAAAATCATGGCCAGTACCTAAAACTGTGACGGAGGTACTTGCTTTTCATGGGCTAGCTTCATTCTATAGGAGGTTTGTGAAAAAATTTTCAACTGTTGTTGCTCCTATGACCGAATGTCTTAAGAAGGATAAACCAAAGTTTGAATGGACTAAAGGGGCGCAAGAAGCTTTTGACTTGATCAAGAAGTTGCTTTGTAACACACCCATTCTAGCCTTGCCAGATTTTNTGGATTTTTCTAAACCATTTGAGGTTGAGACGGATGCAAGTGGGGTAGGAATTGATGCCGTTCTAGTCCAAGGGAAGAGGCCAATCGCTTACTTTAGTGAGAAATTGAATGGTGCTAAATTGAACTATTCTACTTATGACAAAGAATTCTATGCAATTATCAGAGCTTTGGATCATTGGAGTCATTATTTAAGGCCTAATCACTTCATACTACACTCTGATCATGAAGCTTTGAAGCACATCAATGGTCAACAAAAGTTGAATCCAAGACATGCTAAATGGGTTGAGTTTTTGCAATCGTTTCACTTCTCTTCGAAATACAAAACGGGGAAGTCTAATGTTGTTGCTGATGCTTTGTCAAAAAGGAATGCTTTGCTTGGTGTTTTAAACTTCAAATTACTTTGTTTAGAGTTGATAATCCAGTTTTACGAGCAAGATGGAGACTTTGGACCCAAATTGGCACAACTTTCAAAGGGTTCTATGAGTTCATATGTGCTACATGATGGGTTTTTGTTCAAAGGCAATCTGTTGTGCATACCAAAGTGTTCTATTCGTGAATTACTAGTACGGGAGGCGCATGGCGGAGGCATTGCTGGACACTTTGGAATTACAAAGACACTAACCATGTTGCAAGAGCATTTTTACTGGCCAAAGATGATCGTCGATGTTGAATCTATCATAGCTCAATGTGCTACTTGTCAAAAGGCAAAGGCGGCCTTCCATCAAGGCTACTACACCCCATTGCCAGTGCCAGAGGGACCCTGGGAGGATATTTCTATGGATTTCATTGTGGGGTTACCAAGGACAACAAGAGGTAAGGATGCAATTATGGTAGTGGTTGATCGGTTTTCAAAGATGGCTCACTTCACACCATGTCACAAAACCGACGATGCTATGAATGTAGCTGACTTGTACTTTCGAGATATAATCATGTTACATGGGGTTCCAAAAACCATTGTAAGTGACAGAGACACAAAGTTCATGAGTTACTTCTGGAAGTCACTTTGGAGATTGATAGGTACGAAACTTTTGTTTAGCACATCTTATCATCCTCAAACAGATGGCCAAACAGAGGTGACAAATCGCACTCTAGGGGTTCTTTTGCGTGGTTTGGTTAGTGAAACACAAAAAGATTGGGATTTGAAACTTGCTCATGCTGAGTTTGCTTACAATAGATCACCCACTTATGCTACTAAACATTCACCTTTCGAAATTGTCTATGGAATCAACCCTAAATTACCAATTGACTTTGTAAGTATTCCTAAAGGGGAGTTGGTACATAAGGATGCAAAGACAAAGGTTGATTACATGCAGAAGCTTCACGCAGAGGTAAGGGTTAGAATCGAAAAGGTAAATGATCTTTACAAGGCAAGAGCGAATAAACACAAATCACAACATGTTTACAAGGAAGGGGATTTGGTTTGGCTACATTTGAGAAAGGAAAGGTTCCCAAATCAACGGAAAAACAAGCTTATGCCTCGGTGTGATGGACCGTTCAAAATCATCAGTAAGGTGGGGGACAATGCGTACAAATTAGAGTTGCCTGGAGAATATGGAGTTCATGCTACTTTCAACATTGGTGATTTAGCTTTGTATGTTCCTGATGACCAACATCGAGGTTTGAGGACAAACTCTTCTGAAGAAGAGGAGGATGATACAAATGTCAACGAGCAAAACTTCGATGGTTTGATAGAAGGTGTAAAGCAAGATGCAACCATGGGAGAACTAGTGGCTTATGGAGACACGAGACTCTTGGGGTTGGCTAAAGCAAATTTTTACGTGTGCATGGTGACATGCACAAGTTTCCTCACGTAAAAATCAAGCAAGAATAACTAGTAGTTTAGGAATGTTGAGCTATATGGGTTTTCTTCCCACTTCACTTGATAGGGTTTTCCCATATGGTGTTTTGTGATTTTCTTAATAAGTCTATGAGTCATGGTTGATGGAATCAAGCATGGGGAACACGAAAATGGAGGTTTCTTGAAAAAAAGATCGAAGCTCGAAAGGTTTCTTGAAGTTCTTGAAAATGGAAGTCCATCAAAAATCAAGAAAAATAAGCATGGAATATGGCGGGTTGTATTACGGGATTTTGGAGAGATTTGGGCAACGTTGTTGTCCGTGTTTTCCGTGTTGTTTGACTTGGTCAACTTTAGTTAGTTTGTTGATAATATTGTCCTTAGATTTGTTTCTCAAAATATCTAAGATTTAGGGTAGAAAATCAGATTTCAAGCCTTGGTGCGCAAGACTTGTTATCCGGATTTGAGTAGATTTTGTTTTCCTAATTTTAGTTTGTTTGTGCCTTAATTCTAGGGTAGTTAGGATTTGTTTTAGGATATTCACATATTGGGTGACATGTTTAGCTATAAATAGGATGTAAAATACCTCAAGAAAAACAGATTAGTTTGATTAAAAACAAAATTGTTTTCGTTTTCATTGTTTTGCGTCAAAACAAATTTTTGTGAGGATTTCTTGTGAGAAATTCGACGAGTGAGTGGTGCTATTAAGCTTTATCTCACGTGAGGATAGTTTTAGGATTTGAGGGTGCTTTGCTTTAATCAAATTCTAACAATTATTCGCCCTAGGACTTCGAATTTGTGGTGCGTCGCTTTATCAAATTTGTGTTCTAGTTTATCTTGTGTGAGTGGCGTTTGTTTATAACAAAATTCACATCAAGTATGCTGCAAGAACATTTTTATTGGCCCAAGATGATTAGAGATGTGGAAGTTGTGATTTCTCAATGTGCTATATGTCAAAAGACTAAAGCAACCATTCATCAAGGGTTATACATACCATTGCCAGTTCCAGATGGTCCCTAGGAAGATGTATCAATGGATTTCATTGTTGGTCTACCTAGAAAAGCTCGTCGTAGGGATTCTATTATGGTGGTGGTGGACAGGTTTTCAAAGATGGCACATTTCAATCCTTGCAATAAAACTGATGATGCTGTTAATGTTGTAGAGCTATACTTTAGGGATATAATTCGATTGCATGGTATTCCTAAAACAATTTTCAGTGATAGGGATTCGAAATTCATGAGCTATTTTTGGAAATCATTGTGGAAATTGGTTGGAACCAAGTTACTTTTTAGTAATTCCTATCACCCACAAACTAATGGGCAGACTGAAGTGACGAACAGAACATTAGGGGTATTGTTGCGTGGATTAGTAAACAAGACTCAGAAGATTGGGATTTGAAACTGGCACATGCTGAGTTTGCCTACAACAGATCACCTACTTATGAAACCAAACATTCACCTTTTGAAGTGGTTTATGGCATCAACCCTAAATTACCAATTGATTTCATCTGTGTTCCTAAAGGTGAGTTGGTTCATAAAACTGCTTTGGAAAAAATTGAATATATGCAGAAATTAGATGCACAGATCTGAGCAAGGATTGGAAAGGTGAATGATCAATATAAGAAGCAAGCCAATAAGCACAGGAACCCACACAAATTTCAAGAAGGAGATTTGGTTTGGTTACATCTAAGGAAGGAAAGGTTTCCTAATCACAGGAAAAATAAATTGATGCCCATATGTGATAGACCATTCAACTTTTTGAAAAAAATTGGTGATAATGCTTATCAACTTGAGGTGAATATGGGGTTCATCCTAATTTTAATATTGGTGATTTATCTCATATGTGCCTGATGAACAACTTCAAAGTTTGAGGTCAAAATCTTTTGAAGAAGGGCGAGGAAGATGCAAGCAACAGTGACAATGACAAAAGTGATCAAGTATTAAATATAAGTGACAAGGTTGATAATGGTGCAATCAACTTCGAAGGTGAGGATGCCAATGGCAGGAATGCAACCATAGGTGAAATAGTTGCTGATGGAAATATCAACCATATGGGTGCATCAAGGGTAGGGATTTGCGTGTGCATGGTCACATGTCAATAATATGGCACATAAATCTAGACAAGAATGGTGGATTTGGGGAACAAGATGGTCTTTGCCTATGAGTTTTTTCCCACAAGGTTTTTCTCATTTTTGGCATTGAGTGTTTTATTTCTTGGGAATCTTGAACTTCATTTACAGCCTTAAAGACATGAGAAATGACGTCTTGAAGGTTTCTTGATTAAAAGATTGGATCTTGAAAGGTTTCTTGAAGATTTGACAACAAATCTTGAAAATTGTGCAAATCCTTGGCGGTAATTTGGCGGTAATTGTGCAAATCTTAAAAGATGGTCTAAAGCCATTAGGGACGTTGGTTTAGCTAAGGGATAGATTTGTTGTTGAGCCTATGGGTTTTCTTCCCACTCCACTTGGTAGGGTTTTCCCATATGGTGTTTTGTGATGTTTTATGAATTTCTTAGTGAGTCTTTATGATCATGGTTGATGGAATCAAGCATGGGAAACACAAAAATGGAGGTTTCTTGAAGAAAAGATTGAAGCTTCAAAGGTTTCTTGAAGCTCTTGAAAATGGAAGTCCTTCCAAATTGCGCAAAAACACCTTATTCAGTATGGCGGTGATTTGGGCGGGTGAACAAGTCTGTTGGGCAACTTGGTTGTCCGTATTTTCCGTGTTGTTTGACCAAGTCAACTTTTTTTAGTCAAGTTGTAGTTCGTTCCTTAGGTTGGATTTTGGAATTTGGTCGGAAAAGGAACAAGATTCCGGCATATCTTTTAGGAATCCTAAACTAGGTCGGTTTAGGTTTATCTTCCGTGTTTGTTAGGAGATTTTCCTTGTTTTCCTAGATTTACTTGGCTTGGGGCTAAAGTCTAGGATTAGTTGGTTAGATTAGAATATCTAGTAGTAATATTGTTATAAATACTCGATTGTTTCAATAATAAAATTCAGATTAGAAGTTTACAAACAAATACACATTGTATTTTACGAGTGATTTTGTGTGAGGATTTTGCACGAAATTCCTCAAGGTTTTCTGAATAATATTGAGAGTTAGAAGCTTCAATTATTCACCATTGTTTTAGTGTTTGTGTTGTGTGTTCACATAAGCAATAAAACGCCCTAGAGTTTAGATTGTGAGTGTTCCTATCTAAAGCTAGGATTTCCGGAATTACGAGGCATTGAGAGTATTCCTTTGCTACGTTTTTCTACCCTATCAATCTATCTTGAGTCCG
Source organism: Suaeda aralocaspica (assembly GCA_016808085.1). NCBI lineage: Eukaryota > Viridiplantae > Streptophyta > Magnoliopsida > Caryophyllales > Amaranthaceae > Suaeda > Suaeda aralocaspica. The sequence continues at coordinate 13,427 of PYUH01003792.1, read as the reverse complement.
AGCACTTAGTTTAGACCTAAGATATAGATCAAGTGGTATCAGAGCTGCAATCTTAACCCATGGCTAGTGAAGGAAGTTCGTCAAAAGAGACGGTGAACGTCGAACTTTTCAATCAACTTGCGGAACAAACAAAAAAAGTTCAAGATTTGTTCCTAGGATTATCTACTGAAGTGATTCGTATGAGGGGTAACCTTAGACCCCCAGATGATGATCGTGGTTTGAAGTTTGAAGTTGGGGAATTTGATGGCCAAGGTGACGTTGAGGCCTACCTTGAATGGGAGCTTGCATTAGAACGGTACTTTGAGTTCAAAGGCACCAACGAGGAGAAGAAGTATAAAATTGTAGTGGCTAAGTTGTCTAAGTATGCGTCCATGTGGTTTAATGGAGTTAAGAAGAATAGGCAACGTGAATGCAAGAGCAAGATTGAAACTTGGGAGAAACTTAAGAAGATCCTAAGGAAAAGATTCGTTCCTTCAAATTATCAACAAGATTTATACATTAAGTTGGCTACATTGAAACAAGGTACGAAGACCATGGAGGATTATATTGCCGACTTTGAAAAGCTAACTATGCAATGTGAGATTGAAGAAAGGGAGGAACAAAGGATTGCTCGTTTCATTGGAGGTTTAAATCTAGATATTCGTGACAAGATAGAATTGCAACCAAATCTATCTTTTGATGAAGTGAGTAAAACGGCGGTGATCTTAGAAAAACAAAGGAAGCGTGGGGTGTCTAAACCAACCACAAGGCCATATCAAGGCTTCAAGACTTCTAGTGCTTCATCAATTAATGAATCTAAGGCTGAACCTAAGAAGAACGTAACTTCTAGTATGGATAAAGGCAAAAGGACCGAAACTTTGGAGGATGGTGTTCCTAAGGTGACTTGTTTCAAGTGCAAGGGTTATGGTCACTACAAAAAGGATTGTCCAACTTTGAGAACTTTGACAATTCGTGAAATCCAAGAGATTGATGCCCTTGAGGATAACAATCTTGAGGAAGAAGGGAGTGACATGGAAGAATGCCACCCAGAAAGTGACGAGGAACAAGAGGGGGAGCCTTATGAGAACAATTTGGTCCTTAGAAGGGTATTGCACTCAAAATCCGTAGATGAGGATCAACGTGAAAACATCTTTCACACTCGTTGCAAGGTAAACGATACTAAATGCAACCTCATTATAGATGGTGGTAGTTGTGCTAATGTTATATCATCAAAGTTGACGGACAAGTTGCAATTAAAAACAACGAGACACCCTAAGCCATACAAACTTAAGTGGTTAGATGATGTCAATGAAGTTAGGGTCCGTAAGCAAGCCTTGATTAATTTTGCAATTGGTAGCTATCATGATGAAGTATTATGTGATGTTGTTCCAATGGATGCGTGTGATATATTGTTGGGTAGACCTTGGCAATTTGATCGAAAAAATGTGCATGATGGTAAGACTAATGTATACAAGGTCGTCAAGGATGGCAAGACTAAGGCCTTGTTTCCACTTACGCCTAGTGAACTTGGAAAACGGCACAAAGAGGCGACCAAGGTTGACAACAAGGTGTTATTTGCTACTAGAAAACAATTTGAAAGGGTTATGGTTGATCAAGACATGGCGTATCTACTTCTAGCTAAGGAAGTGAAGACTTTTGACAAAGTTGAACACCCAAAATTACGAGCCTTACTTCGTGATTTTGAGGATGTGTTTCCGGCAGATTTGCCTCAAGGATTACCCCCAATAAGAGGTATTGAACATCAAATTGATTTGATCCCTGGAGCTCCTATCCCAAATAAGCCTCCTTATAGATGCAACCCAGAGGAGACAAAAGAGTTACAGAGACAAATTGACGAGTTGATGGAACGAGGATATGTGAGGGAAAGCATGAGCCCTTGCGCAGTTCCCACGTTGTTGGTTCCAAAGAAGGATGGAACATGGCGTATGTGCATTGATAGTAGAGCTGTGAATCACATCACAGTGAAGTATAGGTTTCCTATCCCTAGATTGGATGATCTCTTAGATGAATTGAGTGGTTCCAAGCTATTTTCAAAGGTGGATTTACGTAGTGGTTATCACCAAATACGTATGAGGGAAGGGGATGAATGGAAAACTGCTTTCAAGACCAAACATGGGTTGTATGAATGGATGGTCATGCCTTTTGGATTGACGAATGCACCTAGCACTTTCATGAGACTTATGAATGAGGTATTGCGTCCTTTCATTGGTAAATTTGTTGTAGTTTACCTTGATGACATATTGGTGTATAGCAAAAACGAAGATGAACACATGGGTCACTTGCGCCAAGTGTTTGAGACTTTAAGGAAACAAAAGCTCTATGGGAAGCTAGAGAAGTGTGATTTCATGCAAAAGGAGATTAGCTTTCTAGGCTACATTGTTTCACATGAGGGTATCAAGGTAGATCCACAGAAAGTTGAAGCTATAACATCATGGCCAGTTCCAACAACAGTTACTCAAGTGAGATCTTTCCATGGCTTAGCATCATTCTATAGGAGATTCATTCGAAATTTTAGCACTATTATGAGTCCTATAACTGAATGTACGAAACAAGGGAAGTTTGAGTGGACTAGACAAGCGCAACAAGCCTTTGAATTGGTGAAGGACAAGATGTGTAACGCACCTATTCTAGCATTGCCTGATTTCACTAAGCCTTTTGAGGTTGAGTGTGATGCAAGTGGTACAGGGATTGGCGCAGTTCTCATACAAGGAGGAAGGCCAGTGTCTTATTTTAGTGAAAAGCTGAGTGGAGGAAAGTTGAACTATTCCACATATGACAAGGAGTTCTATGCCATGATCAGGGCATTGGATCATTGGAGTCACTATTTGCGTCCACAACCTTTTGTTCTTCATTCTGATCATGACTCATTGAGACATATCAATAGCCAACAGAAGTTGAATGCAAGGCACGCAAAGTGGGTTGAGTTCTTACAATCTTTTACTTTTTCTGCAAAATATAAGGCAGGCAAGGCTAATGTTGTGGCGGATGCTCTTTCAAGGAGACATAATTTGATTGCAATGGTAGATTCTAGAGTTTTAGGGTTCGAAATCATCAAGGAATATTATGAGAAGGACTCGGACTTTGGAGACATTTTTCACCAGTGTGCGCAAAATCCAAGTAGCCATTACAATATTGTGGAAGGATTCTTATTCAAGGGAAATAAACTTTGCATACCTAAGTGTGCAATTCGTGAATTATTGGTAAGAGAAGCTCATGGGGGAGGACTAGCTGGACACTTTGGCATAAACAAGACTGTTGAATTGTTGCAAGAACATTTTTATTGGCCAAAGATGGTTGGTGATGTACATGCTATTCTTGCTCGTTGTGGTACTTGTCAAAGAGCCAAGAGCACGTTTCACAAGGGTTTGTATACTCCACTTCCAGTTCCACAGAGACCTTGGGAAGACGTGAGCATGGATTTCATTGTGGCCTTACCTAGAACACAGAGAGGCAAGGATTCAATCATGGTGGTGGTTGATAGGTTTTCCAAGATGGCGCACTTCATAGCTTGTCATAAAACTGAAGATGCAATTGGCGTGGCTTCTCTATACTTCAAGGAGATTGTTAGGCTACATGGCATACCAAAAACGATCGTTTCTGATAGAGATAGTAAGTTTTTGAGCTATTTTTGGAAAGGTTTATGGAAATTGGTAGGTACTAAGCTCTTATTTAGCACCTCTCATCACCCACAAACTGACGGACAAACAGAGGTTACCAATAGAACAATTGGATCATTGTTGAGAGGATTGGTAAGCAAGACTGGTAAAGATTGGGATGTGAAGTTGTGTCATGCAGAGTTTGCATACAATAGGACTCCAACTTATGCTACTCAACACTCGCCATTTGAGGTAGTATATGGAGTGAATCCGCACGTTCCTATAGACCTAATTGATATCCCAAAGAATGAGTATATACATGAGGATGCACAGAAGCAAGCTGAGAATATGATGAAGCTACATGCGCAAATCAAAGCAAGGATTGAGAACGTCAATGAGATGTACAAGAAGAATGCTAATAAACGACGCAAGCCTAGGTCCTTCAATCCAGGTGATTTGGTTTGGGTGCACCTCAGAAAAGAAAGGTTCCCTGGCAAACGCAAGCACAAGCTCATGCCTAGGGCAGAGGGTCCTTTCAAGGTTTTAGAGAAGTATGGTGACAATGCTTACAAGCTAGACATTGGAGATGAATATGGCGTGGCTAGCACCTTCAACATTGGGGATTTGAGTCCTTACTTAGATGATAAGCAGATTCAAGAATTGAGGACAATTCCTTTTGAAGAAAGGGAGGATGATCAGGAAGCAGATTCAAGCATTGAAGACAAAGAGCTAATATTGAGTCGTTTTGAGATTCATGGTATGCGTGGATTAGGGTTCCATGGCCTTGGCTTGGCTCATGGTCATTGTTGCTTAAGTCTAATAATGCTTGGATGATGGTGTAAAGCCATTAGGGTCGTTGGTTTAGCTAAGGGATAGATTTGTTGTTGAGCCTATGGGTTTTCTTCCCACTCCACTTGGTAGGGTTTTCCCATATGGTGTTTTGTGATGTTTTGTGAATTTCTTAGTGAGTCTTTATGATCATGGTTGATGGAATCAAGCATGGGAAACACAAAAATGGAGGTTTCTTGAAAAAAAGATTGAAGCTTCAAAGGTTTCTTGAAGTTCTTGAAAATGGAAGTCCTTCAAAATTGCGCAAAAACACCTTATTGAGTATGGCGGTGATTTGGCGTGTGAACAAGCGTGTTGGGCAACTTGGTTGTCCGTGTTTTCTTTGTTGTTTGACCAAGTCAACTTTGTTTAGTCAAATTGTAGTTCGTTCCTTAGGTTGGATTTCGGAATTTGGTCGGAAAAGGAACAAGATTCCGGCATATCTTTTAGGAATCCTAAACTAGGTCGGTTTAGGTTTATCTTCCGTGTTTGTTAGGAGATTTTCCTTGTTTTCCTAGATTTACTTGGCTTGGGGCTAAAGTCTAGGATTAGTTGGTTAGATTAGAATATCTAGTAGTAATATTGTTATAAATACTCGATTGTTTCAATAATAAAATTCAGATTAGAAGTTTACAAATAAATACACATTGTATTTTACGAGTGATTTTGTGTGTGGATTTTGCACGAAATTCTTCAAGGTTTTCTGAATAATTTTGAGAGTTAGAAGCTTCAATTATTCACCATTGTTTTGGTGTTTGTGTTGAGTGTTCACATAAGCAATAAAACGCCCTAGAGTTTAGATTGTGAGTGTTCCTATCTAAAGCTAGGATTTCCGGAATTACGAAGCATTGTGAGTGTTCCTTGCTACGTTTTTCTACTCTATCAATCTATCTTAAGTCCAAGCACTTAGTTTAGACCTAAGATATAGATCAGTTNCGAAGATATAGATCAAGGTCTCTGTGGAACTGGAAGTGGAATATACAAACCCTTGTGAAACGTGCTCTTGGCTCTTTGACAAGTACCACAACGAGCAAGAATAGCATGTACATCACCAACCATCTTTGGCCAATAAAAATGTTCTTGCAACAATTCAACAGTCTTGTTTATTCCAAAGTGTCCAGCTAGTCCTTCCCCATGAGCTTCTCTTACCAATAGTTCACGAATTGCACACTTAGGTATTGTAATGGCTACTTGGATTTTGCGCACACTGGTGAAAAATGTCTCCAAAGTCCGAATCCTTCTCATAATATTCCTTGATGATTTCGAACCCTAAAACTCTAGAATCCACCATTGCAATCAAATTATGTCTCCTTGAAAGAGCATCCGCCACAACATTAGCCTTGCATGCTTTATATTTTGCAGAGAAAGTAAAAGATTGTAAGAAGTCAACCCACTTTGCGTGCCTTGCATTCAACTTCTGTTGGCTATTGATATGTCTTAAGGAGTCATGATCAGAATGAAGAACAAAAGGTTGTGGACGCAAATAGCGACTCCAATGATCCAATGCCCTGATCATGGCATAGAACTCCTTGTCATATGTGGAATAGTTCAACTTTCCTCCACTCAGTTTTTCACTAAAATAAGACACTGGCCTTCCTCCTTGTATGAGAACTGCGCCAATCCCTGTACCACTTGCATCACACTCAACTTCAAAAGGCTTAGTGAAATCAGGCAATGCTAGAATAGGTGCGTTACACATCTTGTCCTTCACCAATTCAAAGGCTTGTTGCGCTTGTCTAGTCCACTCAAACTTCCCTTGTTTCGTACATTCAGTTATAGGACTCATAATAGTGCTAAAATTTCGAATGAATCTCCTATAGAATGATGCTAAGCCATGGAAGGATCTCACTTGAGTAACTGTTGTTGGAACTGGCCATGATGCTATAGCTTCAACTTTCTGTGGATCTACCTTGATACCCTCATGTGAAACAATGTAGCCTAGAAAGCTAATCTCCTTTTGCATGAAATCACACTTCTCTAGCTTCCCATAGAGCTTTTGTTTCCTTAAAGTCTCAAACACTTGGCGCAAGTGACCCATGTGTTCATCTTCGTTTTTGCTATACACCAATATGTCATCAAGGTAAACTACAACAAATTTACCAATGAAAGGACGCAATACCTCATTCATAAGTCTCATGAAAGTGCTAGGTGCATTCGTCAATCCAAAAGGCATGACCATCCATTCATACAACCCATGTTTGGTCTTGAAAGCAGTTTTCCATTCATCCCCTTCCCTCATACGTATTTGGTGATAACCACTACGTAAATCCACCTTTGAAAATAGCTTNCCTCATACGTATTTGGTAATAACCACTACTCCACCTTTGAAAATAGCTTGGAACCACTCAATTCATCTAAGAGATCATCCAATCTAGGGATAGGAAACCTATACTTCACTGTGATGTGATTCACAGCTCTACTATCAATGCACATACGCCATGTTCCATCCTTCTTTGGAACCAACAACGTGGGAACTGCGCAAGGGCTCATGCTTTCCCTCACATATCCTCGTTCCATCAACTCGTCAATTTGTCTCTGTAACTCTTTTGTCTCCTCTGGGTTGCATCTATAAGGAGGCTTATTTGGGATAGGAGCTCCAGGGATCAAATCAATTTGATGTTCAATACCTCTTATTGGGGGTAATCCTTGAGGCAAATCTGCCGGAAACACATCCTCAAAATCACGAAGTAAGGCTTGTAATTTTGGGTGTTCAACTTCGTCAAAAGTCTTCACTTCCTTGGCTAGAAGTAGATACGCCATGTTTTGATCAATCATAACCCTTTCAAATTGTTTTCTAGTAGCAAATAACACCTTGTTGTCAACCTTGGTCGCCTCCTTGTGCCGTTTTCTGAGTTCACTAGGCGTAAGTGGAAACAAAGCCTTGGTCTTGCCATCCTTGACGACCTTGTATACGTTAGTCTTACCATCATGCACAGTTTTTCGATCAAATTGTCAAGGTCTACCCAACAATATATCACACGCATCCATAGGCACAACATCACACAATACTTCATCATGATAGATGCCAATTGCAAATTAATCAAGTGATGTGAATTTTGTTATAAACAAACGCCACTCACACAAGATAAACTAGAACACAAATTTGATAAAGAGACGCACCACAAATTCAAAGTCCTAGGCGAATANGCACCACAAATTCAAAGTCCTAGGCGAATAATTGTTAGAATTTGATTAAAGCAATGCACCCTCAAATCCTAAAACTATCCTCATGTGAGATAAAGCTCAATAGCACCACTCACTCGTCGAAGTTCTCACAAGAAATCTGATACGCATATCAATGAGCAAAACTTCGAGGGTTTGGGTTTGATTGAAGGTGGAAAACAAGAAGCAACCTTGGGGGGTAGTGGCTTATGGAACACAAGGCTTCTTGGGTTGACTAGGGTGGATTTTTACGTGTGCATGGGACATGCCCAAGCTTATTCACGTAAATGTAAAGCTAGTATAGTTAGTAGTTTAGAAGTGTTGAGCTATATGTGGTTTTTCCCACGTCATTTGATCGGGTTTACCATATGGTGTTTTTGTTATTTCTTGATTAGTTTATGATCAGGTTGATGGAATTAAGCATGAAAACACCAAAATGAGGTTTCTTGAAATAAGATTGAATCTTGACGATTCCTTGAAGTTCTGAAATCGCAAGTTCCAAAAAATCAACGAGAAATCAAGCAAGTTATATGGCGGGATTTTGGACAATTTTTGGAAGATTGGGCAACGTTGTCACCCGGTTTTTTGTGTTGTTTGACTTGGTCCCCTAGGTTTGTTATTCGAATAATATGGTCCTTAGATTTGATTTGCAAAATATCTAAGATTTAGACTAGAAATCAGATTAACAAAATATATGGTGCAGATGTGTATCCGGTTTTGATAGATTTTCTTGTTATCCTAATCTTAGTTTGTTATACCATATATCTAAGGTAGTTAGGATCTGTTTAGGATTCTGAAATATTATGTGATATGTTTTGCCTATAAAGTAGATGTAAAGTACCTCAATAAATTCAGATTAGATCAATTGACAAAAACACTTTGTTTTCCGTGTTTTAATTGTTTCACACGAAGTACAACAAAATTTTGAGAGTTTCTTGGTGAGAAATTCGATCAATTGAGTGTCTTTGTGCTTTAATCTCACGATGAGGATAGTTTCTTAGGATTTGAGGGTGCTTTGCTTTAATCAATTCTACTAATTATTCGCCTTAGAAGTTTAATTTGTGGTGGTGGCTTTATCAAATTGAAGTCTAAGTTTCGCTTTGTGTGGTGGGTTTGTCTATAACAAAATTGCACATCAATTTTGGTGCTTTCGTGAGGATTCTTCAATCTCACGTGTTCAAAATATCAGTTATCATGCTCAAGAAGGGTGGAGAAAAAATCCACAAGGATTCCGAGGGTTGAGCTTGGCTCAAGCAAAGAGCTACTATGCAAGGGGAATTGACGATTAAAGGCTCTTAGAGTGAAGTCCTAACCATCATGGCTCTCCAAAAAACTCGCTACTAATCTAAACAAGAGTATGGCTCATCATCACGTGAAAGTGAGCAAGAAAGTATTAGGAGTGTACGTAAACCAAAAAAGTATTCTCATCAATTCTAGTGCTGATGAGAACAAGATCAAGGCACAAACATAAGTGGTAAAATGAGGAGAGACGAAATCTTAAACTTCTCGAAATTCCGTGATTTAAATGGAGGTATGGATCCTCAAAAATTTCTAGTTGGATTTGTAGGGTTGAGAGGATTTTTCGTTACAAACAAATATGATAATCACTAAGTCTTACAAATTGGCGGAATTAAAACTCCACTTCCTATGCAAGTTTTATGGCTTGGGTGTACCAGACAAGAGAAGAAAGAGGTAGATCACAAATCCTCTTCAATGGTCTAAATTGAAAAAGGAGATAGGAAACGTTTTGTTCCCTCAAGTTTTCGAGCAAAACAATTTCTCAAGATGGCATACTTAAAACTAAGATAGAAAACGGTTGATGAATACATTGTGGAGTTTGAAAATTGATCATGATGTTGCGATTTGGAAGAGAAAGAAGACCATAAGGTGGCTCGTTTTGTGGCTGGTCTCGAAGAAAATATAAGGGAGAAGGTCGAATTACAACCTATTGGACCTTTGATAGGTTGTAGAGTGGCAGCAAGTTTAGAAACATTGCACGTAACCACAGACATACTTCAAAACTTATGACCCTAAGGAAAGACGTGTATACTTTTCCAAAACCAAACTTTGATAAAGTTATAAAACCACCCTCATCAAGGATAAGAGTTCAACTTCAACAACCCCAAATAGTGATTCACACGCATTGTTTGTTTTCAAGTGTAAAGGACAGGGTCACATTCAAGAGATGTCCTCATGCTAGGGTCACAACAACCGCAATTGGGTAGATGGGGAAGCCTTAAAGAGGAGGAATTATGGGGATGAGGAGGAAGAGTATGCCAATTATGAAATGTGGAGGAAGAAACGGAGGAAGTCCAACCAGAAACACAAGGCCAATCCTTGGTTTACGTAGGGTATTACATCCAAAGTGCACAACCCTTGGAGAGTCAAAGGGATAAAATTTTTCTCACAAGTGTAATGTTCAAGGAAGCTTTGTGATGTGATCATAGATACTGGAAGTTGCACAATGTAGTATCTACGTTGTTTGGTGGAAAAACTCGGCAATACCTTAAAGATACATCCTCAAACCATACAAGCTACATTGCTTAGCAACACAAGCGATGTTAAGGTAAACAAACAGCTTTGATTGCGTTTAAAATTGGTAAATTGAGATCAGTACTTTGTGATGTTTGTCCTATGGATGCTTGTCATATACTATAGGTAAACCTTGGCAATATGACCGTTTTGTGAAGTTTAATGGTCGAACAAATGTTTATATTGTGCGCAAGAACCCTAATGAGAAAATCATATGCATTAAAACCCTGATGATTCTAAACCTAGCACAACTGGGTAATTCTAAAGGTGTTCTGTTGGTGGGTGGAAAGGATTAGAAAGGGAGTTGAAAACGTTCCATTCTTATAGTGTGGTAGCCAAAGAGTTACGAGATGAAACCCCAGAGATTCCTAGGGTTTTGCATCCTTTGTTAATGAGTTTTCAGATGTGTTTCCTGAATGAGTTTGCCACCAAGGGTTACCACCCATACGTGGAATGAACATCAATTGATCTTATTCCTGGGCTCAAATCCTAACAAGCCTGTCATATAGATGTAATCCAACCAGAGAGACAAAGGAATACAAAGGCAATTGAGGATTACATGGAGAGGGGTGTACGTGAGAAAGGCATGAATCCATGTGGCTGTGCCTACATTAATAGTGCCTAAAAGGATGGGACTTGTAGATGTGTATTGATTCAAGGGCAGTTAACAATATAACTCGTCAAGTACATAGTGTTTCCTAACCTAATTGGATGGATTTGCTAGTATGATAATACATGGTTCTCATTATTTTCAAATTATATTAAGAAGTGATATCATCAGATTCGAATGAAGGATGTGATGAATGAAACAGGTTTTAAAACAAAACTAGGCTTTATGAATGGTTAGTCATCCCTTTTGGGTTAACTATGCCTAGTAACGTATGATTTATTATGAATGTGTCTTACAAGCCATTACATTGGTAAGTTTTAGTGGTGTATTTAGTATGATATTTTGTGTTAAGCAAGAGTTGTTAATGGATCATCTAAGGCCATCTAAGGATGTGGTTTGGGACCTTACGAGAACAAAGCTTTTGATGCGAAACAGAAAAGTTATTCATGTACCACGTGTGACTTTTTGGGGTATATTGTGTCCAAGGGATGGGGTTTCTTTTGATCCATCTAAAGCTGGAAGCATATAAATCATGCACACACCAAAAAACGTGACAGAAGTATCGGGCTTTTGCTCATGGATTGCCTCTTTTAATAGGAGGGTTTGTGAAGAATTTTTTCATCTGTTGTTGCTCCTATAACCGAATGCAATAAAGAGGAAAAAAACCTAAGTTGATGTGACTAAGGGGCACAAGAAGCTTTTGGAATTGATTAAGAAGTTGCTTGTAACAAACCGCCTATACTATCCTTACCAGATTTCTCTAAACCATGTGAATTATACGATGCAAGTGGGTTTGGAATTGGTGCTGTTCTAGATCCAAGGAATGAGCCTAATTGCTTACTTTAGTGAGAAATTGAATGGTGCTAACTGAAACTATTCTACATATACAAGAGTTCTATGCCATATAGAGCTTTGATCATTGGAGTCATTATCTAAGGCCCTATCACTTCATATTAAATTCTGATCATGAAGCTTGAATGCACACTTAATGGGCAACAAAAATTGAATCCAAGACAGCTAAGTGGTTGAATTTTGTCAATCTTTTCACTTCTCTTCAAAGTACAAAACGGGAGTCTAATGTTGTTTGCTGATGCTTTTCAAGGTAAGTATACTTTGCTTGTGTTTTGAACTTTAAGTTTGCTTTGGGTTTGTGTAGTTGAGAACTCAATTTACAACAAATGTAGATTTTGACCAATGAATGGCGCAACTTTCAAGGGCTCTATGATGTTCCTATGCTACGAAATGATGGGTTTTTGTTAACAGGTAATCTATTGTTGCATACCTCAAGTGTTCTTACGTGAGTTTGGCTAGTGAGGGAGCTCATGGAGGAGGTATTGCTGACATTTGTGGCATTACAAAAACACAACCATGTTGGCAAGAACATTTTTAATGGCCAAAGATGATTGTTGATGTTAATTATATCACATAGCTCATGTGCTACTTGTCAAAAGGCAAGGGCAAAGCCTTTCCATCCAGGTTTTAATACTCCTTGCCATTGCCAGAGGGACCTTGGGAAGATTTTTCTATGGAGTTATGTTAGGGTACCAAGGACAGCAAGAGAAAAGATTCTATTATGGTATGTTTGATGTTGTCCAAAGTGGCTCTTTTACACCATGTCACAAGACAGATGATGCTATGAATGTGGCCTGATTTGTCATTTCGAGACATCATAAGGGTACATGGGTGTTCCAAGACATTGTAATGATAGAGAACACAAAATTTATGAGCTACTTTTGGAAGTCACTTGAGACTCTATAGTTACGAAACTTTTTTTAGTACATCTTAATCCTCCTCAAACAGATGGCCCAACACAAGTAACTAATCGAACACTAGGATTTGTTGTTGCTGGTTTGTTAGCAGACACAAAGAGAGTGGGTTTGAAGCTTGCTCATTCTGAATTTGCTTATAATAGGTCACCTACTATGCTACTAGCACTCACCTTCGAGATTGTCTATGGAGGTCCCCCCTCCCAAAATCCTAGAGTGTACCAATTGATTTTGTAAGTATTCCTAAGGGAGTTGTACAACCAATAGCCAAGACTAAGGTTGAGTATATTGCAACAACTTCATTGCAGAAAGTAGGGTCTCGAATTGAGTAAGGTTATGATATTTACAAGGCTACGAGCAAACAAACATAAATATCACAACATGTCTACAAAGAAGGGGATTTGGTTTGGTTTACACTTGAGGAAGGAAGATTCCAATCAAAGGAAGAATAAACTTGTGCCGCCTGTTTTGTGGGACCGGCTTTAAATCATAAGTAAAGTGGGGGATAATCTATAATTGGAATTAACCGGAAATATGGATCCATGGCCCTACTTTCAACATGGTGATTAGTCTCCTTATGTTCCTGATGACCAACTTCGAGGTTTGAGGACAACCTTTGAAGAATAGGAGAATTATACGCCCCCCCCCATATCATGAGCAAACCTTCGAGGTTTGGGTTTGATAAGGTGGAAACCAAGAAGCACTCTTGGGGGAGTTTAGTGGCTTATTGGTGACACCACAAGGCTTCTGGGTTGACTAGAGTGATTTTTTACTTTACTGTGCATGGGACTGCCCAACTTTTCACCGTAAATGTAAAGTCTAGTATAGTTTAAGTTTAGAAGTTTGAGCTTATGGGTTTTTCTTTCCCACGTCATTGATGAGGTTTTTACCATATGGTGTTTTTGTTATTTTCTTATTAGTTAGAGTCAAGGA
>PYUH01000359.1:601244-627420 GCA_016808085.1 Suaeda aralocaspica | reverse complement strand
TGTCTTTTGGGTGTTTGATTGAAAAGGTGTTGAAAGTTTTGGCTTTTTTCTTTGGCTAAGTTTAGGTAGGCTGCCATTTTGGAATCTTTGGCTTGCAAATTCCCTATTCAATTGAACTCACTATTAGAGTGAATTCGCTGTATACGTTGAGTCCAGTCGCCTAAGAGGAGGTCTCTGGCAAACCGTCATTCCCCGCTAATGAGGTCTTCGTAACTCTGGCTTCGTTTGTTGGTGGCTTTAAAATCGCAACTTTGGTTGTATTATCATGTCCCCTTGTGGCGACTTCAGGACGAGTCCCAAACCTAGTCCACGTTGAAGTTCGCTGACCCCGTCGCAAACATTGTCCAGACTTCCACTTCAATTTGATTTGCTCTTGAGTTCCTGTTCTGCTTTTTTGGCTTAGTTCCCCGGACTGAGTCCTGCGCAAAATCTGCAAGTGCTTGGGATTTGATCGCCGTTCTCCCCTTTTGGCTGGTACCTGATGTCGTAGCTTCTTAGTACTAGCTCCACTTTCCCATTCTCCTGACAGGTCTGGTCTGCGTAAACTGACTTATAGGAATGTTAGTTTTCACCACTACTTGATGCGTCGCGAAGTGATTGCGTAATTTTTTTTACTGCAGTAATTACTGCGAGAATTAATTTTTCATTAATAGGTACCTGTCTCTGCGTCATGCGAGACTTACTACGTATTAGATGGGCAGTTGTTGTTCCTTCGTCTCTCTAGTTTAAGACGTCGCTGACTGTCCACGTTCACTGACTTGCTAGGTTACAACTGCAAGTGGCTCGTTAGTTTCAGGTTTAGACAGCATGGACGGAGCTAGATAACTGCTGATCAGTTGCTGGCAAAGCTTACCGCGTTGCTTCTCCCGTCTCAGTCGAATCCTTTGTTTTTCTTCAGGACTTGTAGAATAAGTGGGCATTTGTCTTACGACTTAGATATGAACCGTGTTGAAAAAAAAAGCGGCGACGTCGTCCTATGAGTTTCTGGGTTCCTTGACGTTCCTTGGGGACTGTAATGTTGACCAAAGCTTTGATTTGGTCTGGACTAGCTTCGATGCCTAGCTGAGTGACGACGTATCCTAGAATTTCCCTACACTACGCCAAATACTCCAACGAACATTTAGTGGGATTTAATTTCAACCATACCACCTTCGAAGTAACTTCGAACGATTGATCTTAGATGCGTCATGTGATCCTTGGCTATCTTAGACTTGACGAGCTGTCATTGATGTAAACTTCCATTGTCTCTCCTATTAAATTCTTTGAACATTTTGTTGACTATCTTTGTACGTCCGCTCCCGCATTTTTTAGTCCCAAATGGCATAGACGTTGTAGTAGTAACTCCTTGGTCCGTCATGAATGTTGTTTTTCCCTTTTCTCCTCATCTCCTGGCTGCATCAGATTTGATTGTATCCTTAGTAGGCATCCATGAACGTCAAAAATTTCGTGCCCTGCTGTCGCGTCTACCATAGCGTCTATGGGCGGAGTGGAAATGGATCCTGTGCCAAGCCTTGTTGAGATACGTGAGTCTATGCAGACTCTCCAACTTGCCGTTTTTCTTGGCTACTACCACGACGTTTGCTAGCCAGTCGGGTACTTAACTTCCCTGTTTTTCCCAGTCTCGAGAGTTTTTTGACCTCGTCGTTTGAGCTTTGTTTCCCTCTCTGGGGTGACTCGCCTTTTCTGTTTGACTGGTTTTGAAGCTTGGATCGCATTCAACTTGTGGTTATAACGTCCTGGGCTCATACCTGTCATATCTCATGTGTCAAGCAAAGCAATCTATGTTAGTCTTAATAAAATCGACTAGTTCAAATTCTAATACCATGACCGGGTTCCCGTGATGCGCCAATCCTGACCGTCTGTTCGGTTTGTTAGGATCCAAACGCTACCCATACACCGATCAACCCTCTTCACTTTTTTTCTCGTCAAGGATCTTCCGTCACTGGCCGTGCTGGAATTGCTACGGCCGTCATCTTGGATGGCTTATATCGTCGTGCTGTAACATTTGCGACTTGTTGTGCTTTTTCCTCTCTCCTTTGATTTCTTGCACTCCCACTTTTTTTAGGAATTTTATCGCTGGTGGGACGTTGACGGGACCTGCCTTCATTCCCTTGAATCCAAGGTCGGCCGATGATGGCGTGTAAGGCTGATGGACAGTCTAAGAGAGGGGCCACATTGAAACTAGTCGCTAGTTCATTCTTGGCCTATGTAGTAGCACATTTTCTTCTAGGAACGGTGTTGAGAAAGCTTTCTCCGCTGAACCCACGAGCACTGGCGATCTACAACGGCATCCCAACATCGTTTGCGTCGATCCCCATGGTCTTCGATTGTGCTTTTGAACAGAACATTCGCGAACTTCCTCCTCGATCAAGACTCGTCCGCAGCAAAGCAGTTTCCGGTTGTGAGGGATATGACCAATCCATCATGATTGTTCTTCCTGTAACTCCCCAGTCGTCTTCGGCGAAGGCTATGTCATGGACTCGACTCCTTGTGCTAGCGGCTCGGTGCTCTGCGTCACTTGGTACGTACGGTCGCCGGCGTTTTTCGGGTGTCCTCATTCTTGTACTTTCTTTAGCTTCAGATAGTTAGTCCACAAATATCAGATCCAACCAGAATCACATTGATTACCCCCCCTTGTTTGGAGGGGTGCCTTAGAGGATTCGTCCAGCGGCTTCTCGGGCATTTGAGCTTCCTTTTCCCTTCAGTTTCTTTAAGGTAACCCTTTTTTGAGTAAATAGGCCACTTCTTTTCTCAAGGCATTTCACTCTTCATTAGTGTGTCCATGGTCAGCACGATAGGTCCACTACAACACCTCGAGATTTGTCTTGTTTTCGGATGTTTGTCGCTATCTCCTGGCCATTCTGCTATATCCCTAGAGATGGATTGGCCATTCACCACGCCCCGAGGTCGACACAGAATCCGTATTCCCCTTGATGTCGGGGTATGTGTCGGGCATCATTCTTCTTGGACCTGTCAAAATCAGAACGAGTGTCAGTTTGGTTTACCATTATTGACATTGTTTACCTAGTCAGGCTCGTCGTAAGCTTCGACTCTGTCTCGTCGGTTGTTTCGCTGATATCGTCGATCGTTGCTGCCTTTGAACTATGTTTCAGCTCATTCATGTTGAAGCTCTACGGATCGCCATAAATCGTCTCGAGTCGTCAATTTTTGCTAGGGCTCTATTCTTGACTTCTTCGAACGTCAGGCACGGTACTTGGTCATGTCGCGATAACAGCTCCGAGTCTGTGTACAGTCCTCTTTTACAGCCACAGCCTCGACCTCGATCGCATCCTGACATCATATTCCTTTAATGCCTTCATTTCTTTGTTAATCTGGAAATAGTCGCGGACATGGTTTTGTTCTTCTCTGCCATGCGTACAGGTCACGGTCTGCTTCTTCGACGTTCCTGGAAGCGTCGACTTTGCCATAGAACACGTCACATAGATATTTGAAATTAGTAATAGTTTCCGCGTTTATCATCACAAACAACCATTCAAAGGCGGGACCCGTAAGGGTTGCGCCGAAGGATTTGCAGAGGACAGAAGAGACAAAAATAGCCAAGCCGACGCACTTGCAAATCTAGGCTCAGCACTCAGAAAATCTCCCTTCAAAAACATACCCATGGTACACCTGACTAAGCCCTCCGTTGACATGACCCACGTGCCAGAAATTTTGGACATCTCCGACGAAGCCAACTGGACAACTCCAATAGTCAACTATCTGAAGCATGACATCCTGCCCGACGATCCTCATGAAGCAAGGAAACTAAGGTTCAAAGCTTCTAAGTATACAGTATTACATGACGTATTATTCAAATGTTCTTCCACAGGTTTGCTACAAAGATGCCTCGTCGGGGACGAACAAAAGGCAATGTTGCAAGAACACCATGACGGCGAATGTGGCAATCATTCTGGAGGACGAAGCTTGTCTAACAAGCTACTCCATCTAGGATACTTCTGGCCAGACCTGAAGAAAGACGCAGAAGAATATGTCGCCAAATGCGATAGTTGCCAAAGATATGCAGGAGTGACACATAGACGACCTGAAGAGTTGCATCCAACACTTTGTCCATGACCCTTCATGAAATGGGGGATGGACATAGTTGGAAAACTTCCTCCGGCACCAGGACAAAATGTGTTTTTACTAGCACTGACGGACTACTTCTCTAAATGGATCGAAGCAGGTTCATTTAGCCAGGTACGAGACAAAGAAGTCATTTCATTTCTTTGGACTAACATCATATGCAGATTTGGAATCCCATCAGAGATAGTCTGCGACAACGGATCTCAGTTCATCAGCGACAAGACTAGACAGTTCTGTGACAAATGGAACATCAAGCTACGTATGTCAACGCCAAGATATCCATAAGCCAATGGACAAGCAGAGTCGAGTAACAAAGTTATCATCGCCTCACTCAAAAAAAGACTCAACTCAGCCAAAGGAAAATGGGCTGAAGAGTTGCCTGCGGTTCTATGGGCAAACAGGACGATGCCTAGAACATCGATGGGACAAACCCCGTTCTCCCTAGTCTACGGATGCGAGGCTGTCCTGTTGTCAGAAGTACGAATACCAACTGCCACATACGGTCTCATGACAGAAGAGCAGAATTGATATGTGCGGTTTTTATTGTGTTTTTCCCCCTTGTTTCGGGCCAGTTTTATGCCTAATGGTTGTTATTTTGGCTTTATTTTAGCTCATTTGGTGTTCTTTAGCTAATTTGAAGTGTTTCGTCAAGTTTGATTGATTTCCGGCAATTTTAGAGCTTTTTCTAGTTTGATTTTATCCATTGCGGTTGTTATGCTCGGTTTTGGTGTGTTTTGTAATTTCAGGCACGGAAACCGAGGCTCGGAACGAAGCCAGAAAACTTGGACGGGATAAGAATGAAGACGCATGGAAGTGCGTGCCAAAAAGTTATGTAAACAAGTATTGAAGAAGTCTTGAAGAAATAAGAAGAGAAGAAACAAATAAGGCTTCTGAAGACCATATGCGCCCGCATGAAATTGACATGCGCTCGCATTTAATGAAGTTTGTAGCTGAAGAGGCGTTCTGGGAGGTTGATGCGGGCGCATAAATCTCCTATGCGCCCGCATCAGCCAGTTTTCCGGAATTTTTATTTTTCTTTTATTTTATTCGTACTTAGGCTTTGTAAGCCCAACTCTGGGTACAATGGGCACGACTTTCTAGGCAAAATAACAGAGGCCTTTCATAATTTAGAATTACTCTCTTAGGATTTATTTTTAAGCATTTTTTCTCTCTCAAATTAATTTGGGGAATTAGGGTTTTTGTTCTTGACAATAAAATTTCAATTCAATTCAAGTTCTTCGATTCGTTCTTCAATTTGGTAATCCTTTTACTTTTGTTCTTTATTTTAGTTTAATTTATGCTTTTTAGTTTCTTTAGTCTAATTAATTTAGTTAATTGTTGATGTTAATTGGTTTAATTGCCAATTACTTCATGAACTCAATTATGAATTTTATAACTATGTTTGCTTTAATTTTCATAATCATGAGTGAGTAGTCAAATTTCTAGGGTTAGGGAAACCTTGATTAATTAATGGACTAATTAAATTAGATTGTTTCAATTCCGTAATTAGTAGTCAAATTCCTATTATTGGGTTTTTCGTTTACAATTGAATTGTGCGCAGATTTAGTTGTAATTTTGGTAATTGTTGAATTTGATGCCGAGAGGTAAAAATACCACAATAAGACCACTGAATAATAGGCGGAATTAGTCTAGGCATGAGCGAGAGCCGCTAGATGAGTTTCGAGGGAGTCTAAATTCGAGAGAATTAGTGAGCCCTAATTTGACGATAATTGTGAGATTGAACGTCTTTGTAGTGAATCCATTAGTTGTTTTTGGTGAACCCGAATGAACCTGGCTTAATTATTGGTCTTCTTAACCTTGTCATTCCCCGGAATGATTAGTAGTTAATTAGTAGCAGTTAGTTAGTCAACATTCTCAACCGAAGGCCCTTTGACGGTTTAAAATTTTTAGAACTAATAGAGTTCAATGCTTCCCTGAGGATTCGATCCGTAATTCCATAGCTTACATAGTTAGGTCGTTTGTTATTTTTGATAGGTGTGCGATAGCCAATAAAATTTGGCGCCGTTGCGAGGAGGGAATTTTTTATTCTATAGTCGGGTTTTATAATGTTTTATTTTTTTCATTTTTCTTAGTCTCAAAGAACTATTCAGTTCTTGGGCTGTTCTTACTTTGCTCGGAGTTTTCTATTGTGTGCAGTTCATAGGTTTATGCCAAAAAACGACCACGATCTGATACTTTATCTTCCCTGGAGCCCGGAGCGAGTATTTGAAGCGGTTTGAGACGTAGTAGACGCCGATTTCTTCCCCGATCTGTGGAAGAAACGTTTCGACTTGTTCTAGTTTTGCGAGTTCACCTTCAATACGCTTGTTTGAAGGGTAGTTAGAGGTTTTGAAATGGCTGCACGAAGGAGAAGGACAGGGTTTAGAGGACCACCACCTCCAACCACTGCCACCTTGCGGCCGTTAAGGAAGAGACTACTATTCCTTGCCTAGTACGGAATATATGGCTGGAGGTTATTCAGGACCTGATACCGATGCTGCTAACTTGAACTGAAACCGGGCTCTTGTGAATATGGTTGAACGGAAATCAGTTTCAGGGACATGAAGGAAGATCCGAACTTACACTTACAAAATTTCCTCAATACTGTGATACTATCAAGCAAATGAATGTCTCAAGGTCTACATCAGAAGGCGAATGTTTCCATTTTCGTTTTGAAAGACAAGCTAGAAAGAACCTGGTTTGTCGAATGATCTCAATATGGCTACCTTAAATTGTGGGAGGATTTAGCTCTTGCTTGTCAAAGAAATACGACCCACCACAAAGGAACTTGCTTTTATTGAGGAGCCAAATTACTAATTTCAATCAGGAGACAGATGGAGTCACTAGATGATGCTTGGGAAGGTTTAAGGAGTTGTTGAGAATGTGTCCTCATCATGGGGCTTGAGAAATGTTTTCTAGGTCAAGCATTCTACACTGGGTTTGGGGTAATGAGAGTAGGGCTTGCTAGATTCTGCTACTAATGGTATCGATTTATGACCAGGAAAGAAGTCAAGCTCATATGACGGATTGATGAAATTGCCACTCATAATTCACAGTTTGGGAACCTTACGAGGGGCATCCCAAGACGGGTGGGAAAAATGTAGTTGATGATTAAGTATGAGAGTTTAGCTGCACAGATCAATGCTATAAGTCAAAAGCTCGACAGATTGGTACCACAGCCCCTCCACCATCACCTGTAACTGCACTTCGGGATTGCACGATCCTTTCGTGATTCATGTGGTTCTTTCGGTATAATCCCAGTCCTTGTTACTGAGTTCAGTAGAGCAAGTATGTGCCTTTCAAGCATACAAGAACAATCCATATTCTAATCATACAACCGGGCCGGAAGGATCACCAATTTTCTTACAAGAAACAACAGCAATGTTCAGAATCCTCAGCAAGCCATGCCCTCAGCAGGCCACCCCAGCAGATTGCAGAGATATTGTACCACCACACCCACTAGGTTCAGCAGGGCCACACTATCAGCACCGCCAATGGCCACCTCAACCTAGTGGAAGAAATCTCGGAGTTTATGTTGTTGAAGAATAGATGTTGCAAATGCCAGAAAAATATGAGGCCATGCAGGCTCATAACAAGCACTTGGAACTCAGAATAGCTCAGATGCGCAATCAACTGCTAAAAGGCCAAACCAGGCCTACCTTCATCACAACCCACACCCCCAGCATCACAGGCATCACAGAATCCCCCGAGGGACCATGTCAATTGCCTTACCTGAGGAAGTGGAGCTGCTTGTGAAGGCCCGAAAATGCCTACTGATGATGTTAATTTGATGTTGCAGGTGGAGTAAGAAGACCAGTGATGTGGTGTGTGATGAAAGATTTAGAGGATAGTTCCAGATAAGGAGCTGAAGCATCTAAGGAGAGGTAGACGACACAAGGATTGATACTATCCCGAAAGTCACAGGTTTTAAGTTGCCCTTTCCGAAAACCCCCCCCCCCCCCCCCCCCCCCCCTCCCCCCCCCCCCCCCCCCCCCCCCCCCCCCCCCCCCCTGGGTGACCCAAGAGTAAGAAAGATTAATCATTTCAGTAAATTTTTAGCTATTGTTAAGAATCTGCAAAGTTACTGTTCCATTTACTGATTTGATCACTCAAATTCCTACTTACAATCTAAATTTTGAAAAAGACATTTGGAAGGAAACGTGAGTTGCGTGTGGTGGAGACCGTAGCACCACGGAGGCGCGCAATGCCATATTGCAAAACAAGTCACCACCGAAACTTAAAGGACCCAGGAAGTTTTTCTTTCCCGTAACATTGGCCCGCTTTTATGACAAAGCATTATGTGATTTAGGAGCCAGTGTTAGTGTTATGCACTATCTATTTGAAAAAGGGTTGATAGGGTGCTTAAAGGTTACTAGCATAGCCTTACCTGCATTATAGCAGATCGGACAGTGAAATCCCTAGGTATTTTAGAGGAGTCCAGCTAGGAGTCGGGAAATTCTTTATTCTGTTGATTTTGTTGTGGTAGATATGGATGAGGATGCTATATCCCAATCATTCTTGGTAGACCTTTCGTTACACACTACAGGTGCTGTTTCGATGCAAAAATGTTTAGTTTGACATTGTCTTGTAGAGGATGATAAAGTTACCTTTAATATTAATGTGTCTTAAGAGTCCATAATGGAACAATCGTTATGTTATCGATGTCAGATGATGAGATTGTATTTTTGATTGATATGCCTCGATCTACTACAAAAGATCTTCTGGGAGGCCCGTTGTTTGTCTTGATGTGATGCAGGTAAGATACAATCGATGATGATAAATTTAGTCAAGGATCTCACTGGTGAGGGAATTGAATCGGATAAGGAAGCGGAGATTTATTGAGTTCTCAGAGGTTTTGTTCTGTTAAAGAGGTAACCACAACCTGAGACGAAACCCCTCCCCTCTCACTTGAAAATATCTTTCTCGTGAATAAGAGTGTTTGGACCCGTAATTGTTAGTGCTCTCTTTAATGATGCAGTCAATTAAATAAACTTTTGTGTGTACTTAACTCTCCTAAGAAAGCATTAGGTACAATATTGAATGACTTACCTGGGGTATTAGTCCTGATTTTGATGCATAGAATTCATTTAGAGGGAGGGTCACAAACATTGTATCTAGGGTCATGACGTTTGAATCAACATGCAAGAGTAGTGAAGAAGAAGTCCTTAAACTGTCGATGCAGGTATTATTTATCGGTGGCCTGATCCAGTGGGTATAAGTCCCGTACAGGTAGTCCCTAAGAAAGGGGGAACAAAACTGTTGGTCGTAAAATGAAAAAAATGAACGAATCCCTACTAGAGTTGTCACAGGATGGAGGATGTGTATTGATATAGAAAACACCTGAACAGTCCCTCCCCCCCCCCCCCCCCCCCCTGCCAACTAAAACGGACACCCCCCCATTTCCCCCTTCCTTTTATTGATCAAATGTTCCCCCGGGAAAGATTAGCCACAAGAATAAGCTCCACTTTCTTTATTTGATGATTATTCGGGTATATTTCAATCCCCATCCATCCTGATGATTAGAGGAGAGGGAGGAAAACGATCCTGTACATGTCCTTATGGTCCTGTTGCATATCGAGAATGCCTTTGGTTTATGAATGCACCTGCCACTTTTCAACGTTGCATGATGAGCATTTTTCTGAATTCATAGGCGTCCATTATGGAAGTCTTCATGGATGATTTTAGTGTTTACGGATCTGATTGATTCACGTTTGACTTAACTTGACTAAAGTTATCGAAAAGATTGAACAGGTAGTAAATCTGTTAAAATTGAGGAAAAATGTCATTTCATTTTTTTTTTTTTCGGTCAATGAAGGAGTAGTTTTGGGACATGTGTCTCCGAAAGTGCATTGAGGTGGATGGTGGATTTAATTTTAAGGCGAAAATTACAGGTAATGAGCAACCTGCCACCTCCAGTGAATGTAAAAGGGATAGCAGTTTTTTGGGGCATGCCTGGTTTTTATCGCAGGGGTTTATTAAGGAGTTCTCTAAAATTGCGAAACACTACTCAATTATGACTAAAAGATGCTGAATTTAAATTCACTGATGAGTGTTTGAGGTCTTTAATATGATCAAAACGCCACTCATTTCGTACCCATATACGTCCCTGATTGGAATTTACTTTCGAAATAAGTGTGATGCTAGTGATTTTGCCAGTTGGTGCGGTTTTAGGTCAAAGGAAAGATAAAGTCTTGCACGATATCTATTATGCCAGAAGACTTTAGATGAAGCTCAAGTTAATTAGCCAACCACGGGGAAAAGGAGCTGCTTGCTATAGTATATGCCCTAGATAAATTTCGTGCTTATCTGTAGTGTTCGAAAGTTATTGTTATATACTGACCATTGTAGCTCTTAAATATCTACTGGGAAGAAGGAAGACAAACCGAGGCTATCGGTTGGATTTTGCTGCTTCACGAGTGTGATCTCGAGATTCGTGATAAGAAGGGCAAGAATGTGGTAGCTGACCACTTATCGAGGATACGGTTAATGATGATGGGGAGATCTCTACCCCCCCCAATTTTTTTTGGACGATTTTTGCCCTGATGAAAAATTTGTGTGCGGTTTGTGTGAATTCCCCTTGGTTTGTTTGATTTCGCTAATTACGTTGTAGGAGGTGTGGTTTTACCTTCTGAGTTGACTATCAGCAGAAAAAGAAAAATTTTTGCACGTTGTATAAGCGCTACTTTTGGGATGATCCTAACTTGTTTCGTGAGTGAGCAGATGGTTTATACAGGGAAATGTGTTACGGAATGGAAAAGTAGTATATGGTGTCCTTCACACATTGCCAGTCACACCCTATGGAGGCATGCTTGGACCCTCCAAGACGATGTTCAAGGTATGGATCAGGTTCTATTGCAACGGATTCTTACAGGATGCGAGAGCCTTTACATGTTCTTGCGATTCCTGCCAACGAACGGGGGGGAACATACACAAAGGCACGAAATCCGCCAAAGGTATATTCGGAAGTTGAGATCTTTGATCGTTGGGGTATTGACTATATGGGACCCTTCCCATCTTCTAATGGAAAACCGTACATTTAGTACTGTGGATAGTTTCTAAATGGGGGAAGCTCTTGCTCCCCCCCATCGTGATTCTAATACGTGTTGCGGTTGTTTTAAGCAGGTCATTTTTCCTAGGTTCGGAGTCCCTAGAGCTATCATCAGTGATGGGGGGAAGCATTTCCATGAGAATAGGTTAGATATAAGCGGCTGGATGGAAAAGTACGATGTTTACCACAGAACAGGACTAGATACCACCCAAAGACAAGCGCCAAGTTGAGGTTGGGTTGTTTCCAATCGACAAAATCACGTCCCTCCTCGAAAAGACAGTTGCAAAATCGAAGAAGGATGGATAACAAGCTCTATGATGCTCTATGGCGTATAGGACGGCCTTTCAAAAACTCAATTGGCACCTCACTGTATCGTGGTAGTTTTATGGTAAAGATTTCACCTTCCGGTGAATTAGAATACAAAGCATACTGGGCAGGCTAAAGGGGAATTTAAATGGATGCCAAGCTTGCGGGAGGGAGGAAAACGACTTCTTCAACTGAAATGAGCTCGAATGAATTCCGTTTTAGCGCATACGATAGTGCAAAAAATATTTAAAGAAAAGGACTAAGACGGTGGCATGACAAAAAGAATTTTTCAGGAGAAGGGAATTTCAAGTGGTGACAGGGTACTCCTATTTAAATCCCGTCTCAGATTGTTCCTGGGAAGGAAAAACTGAAGTCCAGGTGGAGCGGTCTTTTTTAGTACTATGGAGCAAATTCTGGTCGTTGAGCTAAAATGATAAAGGTGTGAAAATTCGAAGGTCAACGGACAACGATTGAAGCATCTATTATGAAGGTGATGCGGTTGGATTAGTAGAAGAGTTGCAATTATAAAATCACGATTCACATGACCACGCGGAGCACGGTAAAGCTAATGACCCTAAAACAAGCGACTTCTTGGGAGGACCAACCCGATGTTCTATCCCTTTTTAACTCTTTTATGTGTGTTTTGTTGTGTTTTAGTTTTTTTTTTTTCGTAATTTTTAGTAGCTGTGTCTTGTGTTTTTTGTGTGCTTCTAGGTTTAGTTGAGTAAATAGAGTTTTCGGTTGCATTCCGTTAGTGAAAATCTAAGTGGAGGGTCAAGGTAAGTAAAAGAAAATTTTTAGATGAGGAAAAAAAAAAAAAGCAAAGCCCGGGAATAAATGGGGCAGGATGCGGGCGCATAAGGAATTTATGAGGGCGCATCTCACCTAAAAATGCCCAAAAATTCTGCAGCATGGGGTTCGACGATGCGGGCGCATAAAGGAATTTAGCGGGGCATCAACCCAGTACCCCAATATTCTAAAATTTGTGCGAGATGCGGGCGCATAAATGTGTTAGCGGCGCATTCCGGTCCGATTTTTCTTTTTTTTGTTTTACTTCTTTTAATCTCTTTTATTCCTTTATCTTTCTTCCTCTAAATTCTCACTCAATATTCTTCTTCAACCTTCAACCTCATTAAAACATTACTTTCAAAAATTTCTTTCTCTCTTATCTCGACTCAATTCTTTCTCCAAATCAACTCAAATTTAACACAAGCATGCCTCTCATCGCCCTCAACAAAAACCCCTCAACAATTTTCGAAAAAAATCTGAAATTTGGGGCTCGGCTATTAGGGTGCTGCGCGGATTCTGGAAATTTGGGGCGTTTTTTTTTTTTTTGACTATTTGGACGCTTTGGGCGTTTTTTCTTACTTTGCTTCCAATGATCTTCATCTATTAAGTATATAAATCAACTTTGAGTAAGTTTGACAAGTTTTCTTGATTTTCATGGCGTTCACAACTATGGGGTCGTAGTTACGAAATTGTTAGTATGATTTTCTTGAATTTTCGCTTGTGTGATGTTAATTAGTTACTGTTTATTTTATTTTTAATTGTCAATTTCAAGGTTTATACTTAGTAAATTCCGCTCTTATTTTAAGATTGTGACAATGCTGTGGTGTCTGAAAGATGATGAATTGTAGTCGTGGACTTTGCCAAATTTTTGCCTTAATGTGTTGATAATGTCATGAAAGTTTGATATATTCCTTTCCATGAGTGTAAGTTTGTTACTTGGTGAACTAGGGGTGCTTTGAATTAGTAATTGAGGTTTAAATGTAGGGGTAGGTAATAGTTACACTTTTGGTTTCATGAGATGGTTTTTTGTTTCTTAGGAATTATGTTGGAACATTTGGACAATGTGTGGCGCAACCTTGGATTTTTGTTTGAAAAACATTGGTTTTGGGGTATGTTGGTAGCCTCACGCGGGGCTTTTGGCTAGATTGATTAAAATAGAAGGGTCTTTCGAAATTTCCGCTCATTTGTCTAAGTGAAGAAAAATTTTTTTCACTGATAAGCTTGACGATGTTATGTTGTTTTGTCACGGACTTTCACTAAGGTTCTAATGGATCCTTTTCGATTTCAGGAACATGACTCTCACAGAACTCGGGAAATCATAGGGGGGGGGAGGACGAGTCTTCTACCTCGGATTCTAGGGGAAACAACTGCGTGCTCCGTTCTGGAGACCCAGCACCACCAACCGCCGCCAACAACAGCTCAGGTTCGAGAGACGACAAAACGGACCCATCAGACCACAAGATTCTTTGAACGTATAGCACCTCCGATGTGAGAGATGGGGGATCAGACCAAGTGGTCAGATAGGTGGCGGATGGATTATAATATCGGCTGGGCGTGCATGGGCTTGGAGTCACCATGCCAGGACCAGATGGCGAACAATGGCCCCCCCACCTACATACCGGGGAAAATCACTCATGGAGTTCCTTTCCATTTCCACTTCCAGGGTTATGTACGGCGGAACCCCATAAGTAGTAGGTAGTAACCCAACAGCCCGAACAGGCATGCGTCGTTTCAAAATCTTCGGCCACCCATATGAGACTCACTTGCAACAGTTCAACGACCACTTCTCTGGGACCGTACAATTTGTTTTCTGTTAGCTCCGAGCAATGGTTGGGCCAAACTACGAGGGAGGGCTTCCGGTGGTCCGTATCACTTGACGACACCACCCCCTATGCCTCATCCAAACAGTAAGGACCTCGGAGGTCAGCATTGCCGCCTCGGAAATATTCCCTCGCTTCGTTGGGCTATTGCCTATTTACCGAGGAGAGCTGGGCAAGTCTATCCAGCAGGAGTTAAGGATAAGGGGTGAGCTAACGAGGGCTTACCATCTACGAGGACGAGGAGAGAGACTAAAAATACGGTTCTCCTTGACCGTAGATTTGTGAGATAGTGAAGGTTGCCACAAACACGTGGTCATACGTGCGAGGCCTGATTACCTGGCTGGGACTACCAGTTGGGGAAAAAGAGAGGTGGGCAAAGAGAGGAGAAGGAGCAGGAGAACTTTGAAGGGTTGCACCCCATTGAAGGAAAACCCAAGTGCTGGACATCCCCTCCTTGAGGACTGCGGGTGGGTTCTGCAGACCATTTTACCCAGGGGCTGGCAGGGACAGGGAAGGACGCCTTGGTAATGGAATGTCCTGAGAACGATCTTGGTGCACCTTCCCAATGCCTTCACCTCCACCTAATACCTTGACCACCCCGAAGGCGGTGGAAACCAGGGAGGTCCCAAAGACAAGATTCCACGGTCTGAGTGTGAGAGGAAGGAATGCGCGAAGAGGGCCCTTAGAATGGCCAATCCAAGAGTAATGCAGGAGAGGCGGGGGGTGTCCCTCAGGAGGACATTCATGAACACCCAGCTCCGCCACCTCCCACCTCCCAGGGGGCCTTTTGACATTGACACCACTGATGAACCGCCTGACGAAATGCCATGCCTACAACACTCAACGGTTCGATCAAGAGTGACAGCGTGTCGTTAAGCATACGGACATCGGTTTGACAGATTAGGATGATAGTGTCAGGATGGTATCCGAACACGATGTGATCCACCTGCAGCGGTGTCCAGTGGATTTAGAGGAGGCACATGCACCATGTCGACCAGGGCCACGTGTTGCTCTGTAACACATTTCACAAACCACCCTAAACTGGCCAACCCCAGAGAATACGACCCTAATGTGGACCCCACCTCCTACCAACTCACACCACTACTCCCAGTTTCCACCTAGTATGGAGGGGCTGCCGTGGCACAGTAGGACGGCCTCAGCTCCTATTCCCTTCACCATTTTTATTGATTAGTATCCCGGGAGGGACCCGTTGGCTCTTGGGGGGGGTGATTAGTTACTCTTGTTTAGGGTTGTAATTAGTTGTAAACATTTTTTTTTTTTTTTTTTTTTTTTTTTCATTTTTTTATTTTTCTTTTGGAATGGTTTTTTCCCCCTGCAGATATGACATTTGGAGCAGGACTAGGGACTTTGATATGGGATTTACGGTTTTGGTTGATTTACATTGGGTTAGGATGTTCCTAAACTCCGTTCCTTTGCTCGCTACCTGTTTGTTTGGGGGATGGATAGCTGTTTAGCCTTAGGTTTTTTTTTATGCTTTCTAGTGTAGTTTTTACTTGCTTCGTTAGGCCGTTACATAGGTTTGTATCGTCCCTTAAGGCCGGGAGGGGCGGTTACATGTAACCAAAAAAAATGTACTGCTTTCATAGTTTAATGTAGTTCAGCTTTAAAAAAGAGAATCTTATTGTGATTGGCTAGGATCTCTGGTTTTTCGTTGATTGACTTTTTTTCCCCCATGTACCCATTTGCTTAAATTTTTTGAAACTTCATGAATTCGTGTATTGGAGAGTTTACTTATGTGATTTGCGGGCCAAGATTAGTCTAAATTGCTAGCATTCCTTGTATTTGTCAACCTGTTAAACCCTTGATTGGGGCTTGGACTGACTGTGTTAGCGGGAGGATTTGGCCACTTGATCTGAAGGACTACATTAAAATTGTATCTTTCATGTGTGATTAGTCCTGGGCATTATGATCTTGGATTTGCCTTTGGACTTTAGTTAACTTCTTTTAATTGAGGTCTTGTTGATGTTGCAGCCTGATAAGAGGGCATAATTGGGTTGAGACTCCAGATTTACATATTTAGGATTTAATGCTGAACATTTTTCCCCTTGGTCCGTGTTTCTTAAGCTTATCCCTCACAAAATTAAAAGCATTACGACCCTTTTTGGACTTGTGTTTGATTAACATATTGTTGCCCAAGCTTGCTTGGGGTTGTCATATTGTGGTTTGTTGTGGTTGTTGATTGTTGTGAGGGTTGTATTTGGAGGCTTTGTTAAAATTGTGAATTTTTGATGTTGACAGGAGGTTCTATAAGTTTCACATTAGGCTCTGCGTACAATGACGGGAAACTATGTTTTAAAACATAATGTGTCGGTTTTCTAATGTGATTTGAGTCCAGTTATGTACGTGTGATAGTTTGGTTTCTAATGGCTAACTATTAGAGTCGTGTGATGAAAAATAAAGTGAAATTGAAAGAAGAGAGAAGAAAAAAAAAAAGAAGAAAAAAAGGCAATGAAATTAAAGAAAAAAAAGAAAGAAAAAAAAAAAAAAAAAATTGTGAGGAAAAAGAAAAAAAAAAAGAAAAAAAACAAGGTTGAAAATGAAGAGTAAATGAAGGAAAAGGCTTGAGTGCAGTTTACATTTGTGCTTTGAATGAAAATAAAGGTGGAAGTGAATGGAATTCTCTAAAAAGTTTGGTTTGATGCGGTGGCTTTGGATGATGGGAGACATTGATGTATTGTATGATGTGTTGGTGAGTCTCCGAGTTTATATGCGTATACTCCGCATTTTCAGCCACATTTCCCCAATTTATCTTACCCTTCCCCTAGCCTACGTGACAAGCTTATAAAGTCTCTTGATTCATGTACATACTTTGGTTGATTTGATTGTGGAGAGTTTTTTGGCAAAGTCGTAGAGTATTATGGCCATTCGATCGACTTTAGGATTGAGTGTATACTGTAAACACTTGGCATGAGGTGTGAGATGTGGATTTGGACTCCTCAAAATTGCATAGTCAAAAACTATTGCAGTGCTTCCATTTTTCTTATTTGGGTTGGGTGGTTGAGGGGTGAGCCTACATTGTAGAGTGCTCAATTGTGTGGAGTGACAACCCTGTGTGAGCTATTCTAGTCATCGATTTCATTATGAAACTTGCTTGGTTTGGCTTTGTTGAACTTTTGCTTAGGAAGTGTAGAGCATGTGACGTGCTTTGATCTAGTAAACTCGGAAGGATCCTTGAGTTGTGATGCATATGTTTTTATGGGGAAAGTCATTTCGTTAATCTTTGCTAGGGACGAGGCCAAAGGCTTGGCTTGGGGGAAATTTAATATGTGCGGTTTTTATTGTGTGTTTCCCCCTTGTTTCGGGGCCTTTTTTAGTGCCTAATGGTTTTATTTGGGTCTTATTTTAGCTACATTTGTGTTCTTTAGCAATTTGAAGGTGTTTCGTCAAGTTTGATTGATTCCGCATTTTAGAGCATCTTTTTTATTTGATTTTATCCATTGCGTTTTATGCTCGGTTTTGTGTGTTTTGTAATTTAAGGACGGGAAACCGGAGGCTCGGGAACGCGGAAAACTTGGACGGGAATAAAATGAAGACGACTGGAAGTGGGCCAAAAAGTGTATTGTAACAAAGTATGAAGAAGTCTTGAAGAAATAAAAAGAGAAGAACAAACTAAGCTTCTGAAGGACCATATGCGCCCGATGAAATTGACATGCGCTCGCATTTAATGAGTTTGTAGATGCAAGAGGCGTTTTGGGGGTTGATGCGGGCCGCAAAATCTCCCATATCGCCCCACATACAGCAGTTTTCGGAATTTTTATTTTTTTTTATTTTCTTCGTCTTGGGCTTGTAAGCCCAACTCTGGGTACAATGGCACGACTTTCTAGGCAAAATAAACAGAGGCCTTCATAATTTAGAACTTAATCTCTCTTGAGGATTTATTTTAAGATTTTTTCTCTCTCCAAGTAATTGGGGAATTGAGGGTTTTTGTTCTTGACAATAAAATTTCAATTCAATTCAGTTCTCGATTCGTTCTTCAATTTGGTACTCCTTTTACTTTGTTCTTTAGTTTAGTTTATTTTCATGCTTTTAGTTTGCTTTGAGTCTAATTAATTTAGTTAATTGTATGTTAGTGGTTAATTGCCAATTGACTTCCATTGAACTCAATTATGATTTTTATACTATGTTTGCTTTTAATTTTCATAAGCATGAGTGAGTAGTCAATTTCTAGGTTAGGGAAACCTTGACTAATTAATGGACTAATTAAATTAGATTGTTTCAATATCCGTAATTAGTGTCAAATTACCATATTGGGTTTTTCTTGTATTACAGTTGATTGTGCCGAAGATTAGTTTGTAATTTGTATTGGTAAATTGATCGAGAGGTAAAATACCACATGAAGACCCACTGAAATAAGGCGGAATTAGTCTAGGCATAGTCGAGAGCCCTCGATGAAGTTTCGAGAACGTCTAATGTCGAGAGAATTAGTGAGCCCTATTTGACGATATTGTGTAATTGAACGCTTTGTTAGTCGAATACCATTATTGTTCTTTGGTGAGCCCGAAGTGACCCTAGGCTTAATTTATTGGGCTTAACCTTCGGCATTCCGTAATATTAGAGTTAATTAGTAATCAGTTAGTAGTAACAACTTTCTCAACCAAGCTTTGTACGTTTAGCTGTTTGAACTAATAATTCAATTGTTCCCTGAGGATTTCAATCCTTACTTCCCTAGCTACGTAGTTAGTGTAGTTTGGTTTTTTTATCGGTGTCGATAGCTCTCATAAGCATTCGAGACGAGATGGCCTCCAACATCGACACGCTGAAGAACTAAGAGAAGACGCATACTAAGAATGGCGACGCATAGCAAAATCGTCGCAAGAAGCGTTCAACAAAAAAGTTAAGGCAAAGACGTGTTAAAAATTGCGGGGGAACTGGGTATAAGAGAAGTGTTCCAAAATACCAAGGACCAGACAGATGGTAAAGCTGGGGCCAACCGGGGAGGGACAGTTATCAATCATCAACATAGCAGGAAAAAAAAAGGGGGACGTAAAAGGGACTAGTCTACGAGACGGAAGAACGTCCAACAGTTGGAACGGCACACCTAAGCTTACACTTTTTAAGTCAAAGTGCAAAGGTAATAAATTTTTCTAAAGTCTTTCACTGTGTTTACACTTCGACGAACAGTACTGACTAAGCATCGGAGGGCCGTTGGCAAAAAACGCCACGACCAGTCATTAACGATTGCGTCCTAGCAGGACCTGCAGGATCTAAACTCCATCCGAGACTCGTCACCGATGACACGTCTAAGCCGTCCAACGCAAGTAAATATCAGACGGAAGCACGCCAGAAGGTACTAATCAAGGCAGAGCTTCGTCTCAGATTTAAGGGGCAAATGTTGCCACATCTAACCTAGTCCCCCAGGTACGCTATAGACCAACGAGGCACCGCGAGCCTATTCTAAGAGCAACAGTAATAAAGGCCTTCAAACCGAGACTGAAAATGAGTCTCGTCATCTCCTAAGAAGTGACGATACATAAATAATAACGCGCGATAAAACAATAACAAAAGCAGCAAAAAACCACAGTGATATACCAACCAAAAGCGACTGAAACATTCAAAAGCAAACCACAAGAATGTCAAACAAAGCAATTAAGCACCAGAAGAAAAATTAAATGTTCAAAAAGTCGCAAAAGCTAAAGTACCTAGTCGTTCCCATACGAACAACAAAATAAAACGTACTAAGCGTTCACAGAACGACGCAACAAAAACACACAAGTTAAATTGTTCAAAAAGGCCATTGCAACGGCCATCAAAAGACCTAATGTGTAAGCAGTTTTTAAAATTCAAATTGTAAAGGGCCAACAGTCAGCCACGTCTTCGTCATCATGGTTAGTCTAAGTAGCAATCTGATCTGCATTAGTAGAAGCAGGGCAAGAATCAGCAGAAAGATAGATTTGCCTCTCCACGGTGCCTTCATCGTCAACCAGATCAGCCTACTCCAAATCCCAGCAAGGGGGGCTTGGTACCTGTCTAGTTCGGCCCACTGAGCATCTTGCCACAGTAGTTGCCCATCCACAAAAAGTCTTCAAGACCTTAGCGATGACTCCTTAAACAAAACCAGTAACCCCATCCAAAAATGCAGTAAAGTTAAC
The DNA here is from genome assembly GCA_016808085.1 of Suaeda aralocaspica. Lineage (NCBI taxonomy): Eukaryota > Viridiplantae > Streptophyta > Magnoliopsida > Caryophyllales > Amaranthaceae > Suaeda > Suaeda aralocaspica. The sequence goes on along the minus strand of PYUH01000359.1, from coordinate 607,264 downwards.
CCCATGAAAAAATCAGTGAAACCCATAAAAAATCAGTAACCCCTATCAAATAATTCCGTAACCCATGAAAAATTCTAGTAACCCCATAAAATAAATCATTTACACTTGAACACAAGAACCAGTTCTTAAAAACTAGTACCCTTTTAAAACAATAACAAACACTATCAAACACACATAACCCTTTTGCAACTCTAGTAACTCATTAACCAAAAACCAGAGTAACCCCAGCAAAAAATTCAGTAACCCCATGAAAAAATTAGTAACCCATGAAAAAATTCTCGTAAACCCTTAAATAAATCAAGGTAAACCCTTTTAAATGAACACAAAGAGCAGTTTAAAGACACTCACACTTTTGCCAGCTTCTTTATCTGCATCAGTAGAAGATCAGGAGGAAGCTGAAAGTAAAAAGGAACAACACGATCATGTTAACAGCAAAAACATTAGAGCACTCAATGCCATGTACATTGTCGTAATCCTCCTTACATACATTCTCAACTAGATCAGAAATAACAGGCGGATGTAATGAGAGAGATCTCAACTTCTCAAAAGAAAGAAATCACAGATGTACCCATCACTAGATAAATGAATATATTCAATATGTATTGACTGAGAGATTATGTTATCAACAAAAACTTCCTCTAAAATGTTTCTTTTTGTTGCGGATATTCAACACCCAACTTCATCTTCATGAACCAACTCTTGTTCTTGATCTCCATTATAGCTTGTCTTGATCTCCACATCAGAGGTTAGTTCCTTTCATATATCATCACATTCAAATCAACTCATAACTTTGTTTCCACACCTACAACAGTCTCTTTCATCTTCTCACTATCAACAGCCTTCAACATCCTTCCTTACTCTGAAGGCAATGTCTACCACTTTCCTCATCATGCACAATTTCAACTCTTTCTCATGGTGCACAGTTACAGCCTTTTCTCTGCATCAAAATCACATTTCATCATCGTCCTCACTCTCACCAGACGCTCATTGTCAACACAAAGTAGAATAGGAAAATGATCATTGTCCAACTCAACCAACACCCCATTTTCCACGTTCAGTTGCAACCTGTCCTAAACTTTTTATCAGTCCAATGTTGAATCAGAGGTAAACTCCTAGGTAAAGCATTTCTCTCTCAAGCCTATGAAATAACAAAAATGTAACAACAACAACAGCCACCCACATACTTTGAACTAGAAGAATAGGAATTCAAGTTTGCAGCTAGGTTATCCAAACAATACTTGCACCAATTATAATTTGCCAATCTGATAACATCCTCCAATTGCCTTAAAATATATAGGAGTGGGTGCGCATAAAGAGTACTCATTGCCATATATAAATGATATTTAAACTCATCATTTCCTATCTTCATTTGCTTATCATTCACTACTGTTGTATAACATGAAACCATGATGGTTTCTTTGCATTATAAAAGATTCCTCCAACGCACTTTGATGTGTTTTTCAGTATGACACTTAATGGACGGAACATCATCCCTTAATCGGTATACCAAAAACATCATGAAAATCTTGTGGTTTTACAATGAACCCCTTTCCATAAGAAATAGTGAAGTACCTGACTAACACCACAAATTTTGAACACAACCAACGCATCATCTGCTGAGGAGGAGGAAACTCAAAACAACTTAATGTCAAAGACACTTGCCAAAAAACCAATCCCTAACAGCTTTTTCTGTTTTCAGAAGCTCCAGTGCATAAACTCAGTACCCCCAATGTTCTGATTCGTGATATCAAATTCGAACCTTTGTCACTGCCAAAAAAAAAAACCAAACACAAACAAAAAAATCGTAACCTAATTATAAGGAAAGCTAGCAATCCCTTATAAAAGAATCTAATAACCAAACAAAAAAATAGTAACCCCAGTACAGAAGATCGTAAAAACCACAGATAGAATGATAGAAACCCCTTTTTTATAACGAATCCAGTAACCAAACAAAAAAACATAGTAACCCCCGTACAAGAAACCATGGTGGTTAACCCCTATAAAGAATCTGATAACCCAAACAACAAAAATAGTAACCCTATAAAAGAATCTAGTAACCCAACAAAAAACATAGTAACCCCTATAAAAGTGAATCTCGATAATCCAAACAAAAAACATAAAACCCCTGTAAAAGAATCTAGAACCAATACAAAAAAAACATATTAACCCCTACAAAAAGAAGTTAATACCCAAAACAAAAAAACATAGGTAATCCATATAAACAAAAACTAGTAACCCAAACAAAAAATCACAGAAGCATTAAAAAAAAAAACTAACAACAAATACAAAATACAACCTCAAGAAACTAAATCTGGTAACCACTAAAAAACAACATAGTTAAAACATGGTAACTATTACAAATAAAAACCACAACCAAAATAAACAGAATCAACTTAAACAAAAGTTAAAGAAGAAGTACATACTGAGTTATGTTTCTTTTGTAACAACAATACTTCTTCATGAGAACTACCAAACCAACAGAAGCCCTGTCATCAGCAACCTTCCTTGTTTTTGAACGACCTTCAATGCCTTCAATCTTTGAATCACCACGTGTTATTGCGAGAAACTACCACATATCCTTAGATACTCTGCTTCTTTTTTAATTCTTTATCAAAGTTTGCGAAAACATTAGAGTAATCTTGCATACTACGAACACTTTCTTCACAAAGTCCTTTAGACTTAGGAATCATTCAGGACAGCAGCACATCATGATCAAATTCTCATAAAAAGTAGAAGATTCATCTGAGAAACTTTTTTCTCAAAATAAGATCATCAAGTGGCTCCTCAGAATCATAACCACATCCAACAGTATTTTTAGCATCACCTACTGCTTCATCATATACTTGCTCATCACCACATACCTTCCTCCTTATTCCTCTGAAAACACATGAATCATGTAATCAACATTTTATACACTAAATCCTAACAAATCAAACAATCAAGGGAAAAACTGCATATTGGAAACAAACTTGTTAAAATAATTCAAAAAAAAAAATTCTGCCAAAATCCACACTTCATCACACTACTAAATAAAACATTACCAAACAAAAATCAAAAAAAATAACAACATAAAAGCTACAAACTATACATCAAAAGTACAGTTTACTAAATTATTCAAACAAAATTCTCAAACCGAAAAATTTTACACTTACTAAAAGCACAAAAATCACAAAAAGCATCAGATAGTTGAAATAGACAAATAGAATGGTCAACTATATAAGCATCAAATAGCACAAAATTTGTGCCTACCTGGTCTTCTGTGAATGAATTCCACAAATTAACAATGCTGAAATGAAATAGGTTACACATACAAATTCAAACACAATTAAAACAAAACAACAATTACACAAATTTCAAGCAAAAGGTCAACCAAAAACGAATTATAATAAAAAGAGATAAACAACTAAAAATAAACAAAGAAAATCAATCAAGACATAAACATGAATTTCAAACTAAAAAACATGAAATCAAAAGACGAACAACACAAAAAATCAAAAACTAAACTTAAAATCACAATGTAGTTCTTGCATTATAATCTATGCTACGAACAGGACTTTGCCGCCTACAACTGCCTTTAACAACAACGTAACGTCTAGTCATTTCTAAAGTAAAAAATCAGAATTCTGAACTAAACACCACAATCTTGAACATGAAAAGCCAAAATCAGCAACAAAGAAGAACAATTTGTTATCAAAATACAGAGAATTGGCAGATAGAGAAAGAAAAAATGAAATAAGAGACGAGAAAGAGAAGAGAAAATGTAGGTTACAAAAATAAGGAAATGAAATGACAATGAAAATTTAAACAGTAAATGAGAAAACGTGAAAAAAAAAAAATAATCTACGCTGTAAGGTTGTGTGTCAGTATTTTTTAAACTCAAAGTGGGCTTTTATTAAAATTGGGGCTGCCGCCAACGAAAAACAAAAGGTTGTGTGGCAGGCTCTATGTAAGACAAACCCTTTTAATTGGTAATTGATGTTTTTTGTGCACACTTATAGAAGCAGTCACCTGCCCTGGGTACACCCTAATACCCATCATTTCTAATCTCATTGGATAGAAAAGTTCTGATTTTGTTTGTTGTCTTTAATTAAATTTGAAAAATAAAAATACATCAATTTCCACTAGGCATATCGATACATTATTAATTGTTTTAAGGTGTCAACGGGTTTTTCTACGACCGTTCTACTAATGTGGGATAAATGATTCAAAAATTCAAATCCATCATATCTATTATCTATCTTATAAAATTTACGTCTTGTAATGATTCTCAATTCACATTAAATATGTTACATATTTGTTTAAAGGGACAAATGAGGGATGCTAATTGTTTAAGGAACAATGAGTTGTCTTTTTGCAAATACCCACAATACACACCAAGCCATGCCATATTTTTAGTTTTTTGTCGTTTATACTTTTTTTTTCATTCTTTATTTAACAACCCAAAGTGATGTTTGACTTATAAATTTCATCGGAAAATTTTTGGTCACAACTCAAAAAACCCAAAATTGTTTGTTCACGGAGCAAAGTTAATGGTGATTTTAATTTAGATGGCATAGTGTGCAGTTTAATTTAGTTAATCCCCTAAACCTTCCTCTCCAAAAAAAAAATAAATAAATTAATAATAAATAAAATAAAAAATAAATAAAGAAATAAATAAATAAATAAATAAAATAAATAAATAAAAATAACTAAAATAAAAAAAATAAAAAAATAATCTCAAATTGATGAGTTTTATTTAAAGCATATAATAATTACAAGACTTTATTATGAAATTGATGAGTTTTTGATGGACTACAACTAAATTTAAGGACTCATAATGTAAGTAATTGAACGCAAAAGTATGAATTATTTAGTTTTTGTGATTGATTTTCAAATTTGTAGCCCGTGATGAAGAAATATGAAGTTATTAAAACCAACAAGGCTAATAACGAGATGAGGATGCATTCTCTATTTAACATTTTGGATTTATCCTCAAATTCTAGCACAAGAGCTTATGATTTCTCCAATAACAAAAAAACAAACGATGTTTATTGATAGGAAACATATATATAAAACCCTTAGAATTGAAATATCCATACTACACAAAAGCTTTAAAGAAGATAGATTTTATAATTAACAGGAAGAATGTTTCGTATTAAATCTTGACAAAAATATTTCTAAATGATCAACGAATTAATCTAAAAAAATTCCTAAACAATATCTAACTCAAAAATCTTCCTAAATAACAAGACAAAAATAATAAAAACCCGCAGAGTGAGAGGAGGGGAAAAACCCTATAGGCCAAAATAAAATAACAATGTGAAAAGAGCTAATTACTAAACTAATTATTTTTAGAGAAGTGAGGTTGGGATGTCGATCCATAGTTGTAAGTAATGTGAAACAGTAAATATCGAAGTCATAATGAATTTGGGTTAAATAAACTCAAATTTTGTTCCAAATGCATTGCCAGGGTTTGAGTTGTATTTTTATCTGAAATTCTCATAAGATAGAATCAATCTTTCGCTCATTTACCGCATAACCATTTATTTAGTTTTTTGACGTGAATTATGGTTGTGCATATAAAAAAGAAAAAAGACCATTATGCGTAATATACACTTCGTGAACTCAGATAATTAGGTGAGGCAAATCTTCTTAGGTTGTAATGCATTATATATAGCAATGGTTGTCATTTCGTCATCCTAGACAACAATATAACGTATTATCATTTGCTAGGACTTATTATAATCATTAAAGTGTCTTATAGTTGTACTACTAATTAATATTAATAATGGGGCAAAAGCCACCAATATTGTCAAATGCGATTCTATTGGTATTGCATTTTCTTCGTCCTTTCCTTCTCAGGTAATTACTTCTATCTGATTTCCAACACCTATTTTAGATGACTATAGGGTTGTTTGTTTATAATGGATGGAATGGATTGCAATACTCTTTAATGTTAGCTAGATAAGATTTATCCCGTATATATTTGGCTTCGCAACCAAACTATGGTTTTGGCCAAATAGTTGGGACAGTAACCGAAA
>PYUH01000359.1:572627-601219 GCA_016808085.1 Suaeda aralocaspica | reverse complement strand
AAAGACAAGGCTAGAACCTGGTTGAATGATCTCAATATGGCCACCATTAATTGTTGGGAGGATTTAGCTCTTGCTTTTCAGAGGAAATACTACCCACCACAGAGAACTGCCTTATTGAGAAGCCAAATCACTAACTTCAATCAGGAGACAGATGAGTCATTATATGATGCTTGGGAACGGTTTAAGGAGTTATTGAGAATGTGTCCTCATCATGGGCTTGAGAAATGTTTTCTAGTTCAATCATTCTACAATGGGTTGGGTAATGAGAGTAGGGCTTTGCTAGATTCTGCTACTAATGGTCGATTTATGAACCAAGAAGTCAACGCTGCATATGAACTGATTGATGAAATTGCCACTCATAATTCACAGTTTGGTAACCTTAGAGGGCATCCCAAGAAGGGTGGGAAACATGTAGTTGATGATAAGTATGAGAGTTTAGCTGCACAGATAAATGCCATAAGTCAGAAGCTCGATAAGATTGGTACTACAGCCCCTCCACCATCACCTGTAACTGCACTTTCGGGATGCACTGATCCTTTCTGTGATTCATGTGGTTCTTTCGGTCATAATTCCCAGTCTTGTACTAGTTCAGTAGAGCAAGTATGTGCCTTTCAAGCCTACAAGAACAATCCATATTCTAATACATACAATCCGGGCTGGAAGGATCACCCATACTTTTCTTACAAGAACAACAGCAATGTCCAGAATCCTCAGCAAGCCATGCCACCTCAGCAGGCACCCCAGCAGATGCAGAGATATGTACCACCACACCCACCAGGTTTCAGCAGGCCACCACTATCAGCACCGCCAATGCCACCTCAACCTAGTGGAGAAATCTCGGAGTTGAAGAATATGATGTTGCAAATGCAGAAAAATATGGAGGCAATGCAGGCTCATAACAAGCACTTGGAAACTCAGATAGCTCAGATTGCGCAATCAACTGCTCAAAGGCAACCAGGCCACCTTCCATCACAACCCACACCCCCAGCATCACAGGCATCACAGAATCCCCCGAGGGACCATGTCAATGCCATTACCTTGAGGAGTGGAGCTGCTTATGAAGGCCCGAAAATGCCTACTGATAATGTTAATTCTGATGTTTCAGGTGGAGCTGAGAAGACCGGAGATGAGGTGATTGCAGATTCAGATGCAGTTCCAGATAAGGAGGCTGAAGCATCTAAGGAGCAGGTAGACGACACATCGATTGATACTATCCCGAAGTCACAGGTTAAGTTGCCCTTTCCGAACAGGGTGACCAAGAGTAAGAACGATAATCATTTCAGTAAATTTTTAGCTATTGTTAAGAATCTGCAAGTTACTGTTCCATTTACTGATTTGATCACTCAAATTCCTACTTACACTAAATTTTTGAAAGACATTTTGAGCAGGAAACGTGAGTTGAGTGTGGTGGAGACCGTAGCACTCACGGAGGAGCGCAATGCCATATTGCAAAACAAGTCACCACCGAAACTAAAGGACCCAGGAAGTTTTTCTATTCCCTGTAACATTGGCCCCCTGTTTATTGACAAAGCATTATGTGATTTAGGAGCCAGTGTTAGTGTTATGCCACTATCTATTTGTAAAAAGGTTGATATGGGTGCTTTAAAGGTTACTAGCATTACCTTGCATATAGCAGATAGGACAGTGAAATACCCTAAGGGTATTTTAGAGGATGTCCCGGTGAGAGTCGGGAAATTCTTTATTCCTGTTGATTTTGTTGTGTTAGATATGGATGAGGATGCACACATCCCAATCATTCTTGGTAGACCTTTCTTACACACTGCAGGTGCTGTTATCGATGTCAAAAATGGTAGCTTGACCTTGTCTGTAGGAGATGATAAAGTTACCTTTAATCTTAATGCTGCTCTTAAGAGTCCAATAATGGAACAATCATGTTATGTTATCGATGTCATTGATGAGATTGTATTTGATGATATGCCTCGATCTACTACAAAAGATCTTCTGGAGGCCGTTGTTTGTCTTGATGTTGATGCAGGTGAAGGTACAATCGATGCTGATAATTTAGTCCAGGATCTCACTGGTGAGGAATTGAACTCGGAAGAGAGCTGGAGATTTATTGAGTTACCTCAAGAGGTTTGTTCTGTTAAAGAGGTAACCCAACCTGAGATGAAACCCCTCCCCTCTCACTTGAAATATGCTTTTCTCGATGATAAGAAGTTGTACCCTGTCATTGTTAGTGCTTCTCTTAATGATAGTCAATTAAATAAACTTTTGTGTGTACTTAAATCTCATAAGAAAGCTATTAGGTACAATATTGATGACTTGACCGGTATTAGTCCTGATTTTTGTATGCATAGAATTCATTTAGAGGAAGGTCACAAACCTTGTATCTAGGGTCAATGACGTTTGAATCCTAACATGCAAGAGGTAGTGAAGAAGGAAGTCCTTAAACTTGTAGATGCAGGTATTATTTACTCGGTGCCTGATTCCCAGTGGGTAAGTCCCGTACAGGTAGTCCCTAAGAAAGGAGGGACAACTGTTGTTCGTAATGAAAAAAATGAACTAATCCCTACTAGAGTTGTCACAGGATGGAGGATGTGTATTGATTATAGAAAATTGAATGTTGCAACTAAAAAGGACCATTTCCCCCTTCCTTTTATTGATCAAATGTTGGAAAGATTAGCTAAGAATAAGTATTTCTGTTATCTTGATGGATATTCGGGTTTATTTCAAATCCCCATCCATCCTGATGATAGGGAGAAAACGACCTTTACATGTCCTTATGGTACTTTTGCATATCGTAGAATGCCTTTTGGTTTATGTAATGCACCTGCTACTTTTCAACGTTGCATGATGAGCATTTTTTCTGAATTCATAGAGTCCATTATGGAAGTCTTCATGGATGATTTTAGTGTTTACGGCTCTGATTTTGATTCATGTTTGACTAACTTGACTAAAGTTCTCGAAAGATGTGAACAGGTAAATCTGGTTTTAAATTGGGAAAAATGTCATTTCATGGTCAATGAAGGAGTAGTTTTGGGACATTTGGTCTCCGAACGTGGCATTGAGGTGGATAAGGCGAAAATACAGGTAATTGAGCAACTGCCACCTCCAGTGAATGTGGTAAAAGGGATAAGAAGTTTTTTGGGTCATGCTGGTTTTTATCGCAGGTTTATTAAGGATTTCTCTAAAATTGCGAAACCACTAACTCAATTACTGCTAAAAGATGCTGAATTTAAATTCACTGATGAGTGTCTTGAGTCTTTAATATGATCAAAAACGCACTAATTTCGTCACCCATTATACAGTCCCTGATGGAATTTACCTTTCGAAATAATGTGTGATGCTAGTGATTTTGCAGTGGTGCGGTTTTAGGTCAAAGGAAAGATAAAGTCTTGCACGCTATCTATTATGCCAGTAGACTTTAGATGAAGCTCAAGTTAATTATGCCCACGGAAAAGGAGTGCTTGCTATAGTATATGCCTTAGATAAATTTCGTGCTTATCTTGTAGGTTCGAAAGTTATTGTTTATACTGACCAGTAGCTCTTAAATATCTACTGGGAAGAAGGAAGCCAAACCGAGGCTTTTCGGTGGATTTTGCTGCTTCAGAGTTTGATCTCGAGATTCGTGATAAGAAGGGAGCAGAGAATGTGGTAGCTGACCACTATCGAGGATACGGTATGATGATGGGGAGATCTCTACCCCAATTGACGATTCTTTCTGATGGAACATGTTTGCTGTTTGTGTGAATTCCCCTTGGTTTGCTGATTTCGCTAATTACGTTGTGTAGGATGAGGGTTTTACCTTCTGATTTGACTTATCAGCAAAAAGAAAATTTTTGCACGATGTAAGCGCATACTTTGGGATGATCCTAACTTGTTTCGTGAGTGTGACAGATGGTTTATACCGGAAATGTGTTCCGGAATGGAAGTATTATGGTGTCCTTCACCTTGCCATCACCACTGGAGGTCATGCTGGACCCTCCAAGACGATGTTCAAGGTCTTGGAATCAGGTTTCATTGGCCCACGATCTACAGGATGCGAGAGACCTTTATTATGTCTTGCGATTCCTGCAACGAACAGGTAACATCTCACAAAGGCACGAAATGCCGCAAACAGGTATATTGGAAGTTGAGATCTTTGATGTTGGGGTATTGACTATATGGGACCCTTCCCATCTTCTAATGGAAACCGTTAATTTTAGTTACTGTGGATATGTTTCTAAATGGGGGAAAGCTCTTGCTACCCCCATTGTGATTCTAATACGGTTGCGGGTGTTTAAGCAGGTATTTTTCCTAGGTTCGGAGTCCCTAGAGCTATCATCAGTGATGGGGGGAAGCATTTCCATGAGAATAGGTTAGATAAGCTGCTGGAAAAGTACGATGTTTACCACAGAACAGGACTAGCATACACCCAAAGACAAGCGGCCAAGTTGAGGTTTCCAATCGCAAAATCAGTCCATCCTCGAAAAGACAGTTGGCAAAATCGAGAAGGATTGGACTAACAAGCTCTATGATGCTCTAGGGCGTATAGGACGGCTTTCAAAACTCCAATTGGCACCTCACTGTTTCGGTTAGTTTATGGTATAAGCATTTCACCTTCCGGTGAATTAGAATACAAAGCATACTGGGCAGTAGTAAAGGAATTTAATATGGATGCCAAGCTTGCGGGAGAAAACGACTTCTCAAATGAATGAGCTCGATGAATTCCGTTTAGCTGCATACGATAGTGCAAAAATATTTAAGAAAAGACTAAGAGGTGGCATGACAAAAGAATCAGGAGAAGGGAATTTCAAGTTGGTGACAGGGTACTCCTATTTAACTCCCGTCTCAGATTGTTTCCTGGAAAACTGAAGTCCAGGTGGAGCGGTCCTTTTTAGTTACTATGGTGAGCAAATTCTGGTTGTTGAGTCTAAAATGATAAAGGTGAAAAATTCAAGGTCAACGGACAACGATTGAAGCTCTATTATGAAGGTGATGCGGTTGGATTAGTAGAAGAGTTGCAATTCTACAATCCCGATTCACAGTGACCACTCCGGAGCCACGGTCAAGCTATGACCCTAAACAAGCGCTTCTTGGAGGCAACCCGAGCTTTCTATCCCTTTTTAACTCTTTTTATGTGTTTTGTGTGTTTTAGTTTTTTTTTTTTTCGTAATTTTTAGTTAGCTGTGTCTTGTGTTTTTGTGTGCTTCTAGGTTTAGTTGAGTAAACTAGAGGTTTTCGGTTGCATTCCGTAGTAAAAATCTAAGTGAGGGTCAAGGTAAGTAAAAAGAAAATTTTAGATGAAGGAAAAAAAAAAAAAGCAAAAGCCGGGTAAATGGGGCAGATGCGGGCGCATAAGGAATTTATGCGGGCGCATCTCACCTACAAAATGCCCAAAAATTCTGCAGCAGGGGTCGATGCGGGCGCATAAGGAATTTATGCGGGCGCATCAAACCCCAGTAGCCCCAATCTCTAAAATTGTGCGAGATGCGGGCGACATAAATTGTTATGCGGGCGCATCTCGGCCCGATTTTTCTTTTTTTTTTTTTTACTTTTTTACTCTCTTTTATTCCTTTTATCCTTTTTCTCTCTCACTTCTCACTTCACAATTCTTCTCAACCTTCAACCTCCATTAAAACCTTACTTCAAAAATTTCTTTCTCTCTTATTCACTCAATCTTTCTCCAAATCAACTCAAATTTAACACAAGCATCCTCTCATCTCCTCAACAAAACCCCTCAATCAATTTCGAAAAAAATCTGAAATTTGGGGCTATTAGGGGCGCGCGATTCTGGAAATTTGGGGCGTTTTTTGACTAATTTGGACTCTTTGGGCGTTTTTTTCTACTTTGCTTCCAATGATCTTCATCTATTAAGGTATAAATCTAACTTTGAGTAAGTTTGACAAGTTTTTCTGATTTTCATGGCGTTCACACTATGGGTTCGTAGTTCGAATTGGTAGTATGATTTTCTTGAATTTTGCTTGTGTGATGTTTAGTTAATGTTTAGTTGTTATTAATTTTCCATTTCAGTTTATAACTTAGTAAATTCATGCTTATTTAAGATTGTGAACAATGCTTTGGTTTTTAGATGATGGATTTGTTGTCTTGACTTGCAAATTTTTGCCTTAATTGTGTGTTGATAATGTCATGAAAGTTTGATTATATTCCTTTCCATGAGTGTAGTTTGTTACTTGGTGAACTAGGGTGCTTTGAATTAGTAATTGAGGTTTAAAATGTCGGTAATAGTTACACTTTTGGTTTCATGAGAGAGAATGTGTTTTACTGGAATTATGTTGGAACACTTTGGAAATGTGTGGCCCCCTGGATTTTTGTTGAAAAACATTGGTTTTGGTAATTGTTGGTAGCCTCGGCGGCTTTTGGCTAGATTGATAAAATAGACGGGTCTTCCGAAATTTCCGCTCAATTGTCTAAGTGAAGAATTTTTTCTGCTAAGTTGCATGTTATGTTGTTTTTTCACGATTTCAATATGGTTCTAATGTATCCCTTTTCGATTTTCAGGAACCATGAGCTCTCACAGAACTCGAGGAAATCATAGAGGACCGAGTCTTCTACCCGGCTTCTGGGGCAACAACCTGCGGGCTCCAGTTCTGGCGACCCCGCACCACAAACCGCCGCCAACAAAAGCTCGGTTCGAGAGACTGCAAAAGCGGCCCCTCCGCTCCACCAGATTCTTGACCGTAGCACCTGCGATGAGATGGGGATCATGAACAAGTGGTCACAGATGGCGATAATATCGGCTGGGGTGCATGGGTGAGTCACCATGCCAGGACCAGATGGCGAACCAATGGCCCCACTACATACCGGGAATCACTCTGGAGTTCCTTTCCATCTTCACTTCAGGGTATGTAAGGACCCCAGTAACCCAACAGCCGAACGAGGATGGGCAGTTTCAAAATCTTCGGCACCCATTATGAGCTCACCTTGCAACAGTTCAACGAACACTTCTCTGGGACCCGTACAAACTTGTTTCTGTAGCTCTCGAGCATGGTGGTCCAACTACGAGGAAGCTTCTGGTGGCTCGTATACTGACGACCACCCCCTATGCCTCATCCACCAGTAAGACCTCGGAGGTCGCATGCAGCCCTCCGGGTACTTCCTCCGCTTGGGTCTATTGCCTATTTTCCGAGGAGAGCTGGGGCAAGTCTATCCAGATGAGTTCAGACTACTGGGTTAGCTACCGAGGGCTTCCCATCTACGGCACGAGACTACAACTACGGGTTCTTCCTGCCCGTAGATTTGCTGAGATAGCTGAAGGTGCCACAAAACCGGGGGTCATACATGTGGAGGCAGATTACCTGGCTGGCCTACCGGTGGGCCACGAGGAGAACTTTGAAGGGTTGCACCCCATTGAAGAAAACCCAATGATGGAACTCCCCTCCTTGCGGACTGCGGGTTCTGCAGAACATACACCAGGGGCTGGCAGGAGAACGCTTGGTATGGAATGTCCGAGAGACTATCTTGGTGCTACCTTCCCAATGCCTTCACCTCCACTACTACTTGACCACCCCGAAGGCGTGAACCCCTGGAGGATCCCCCAGACCCTATCCACTGGTCGAGAGGACGGATGCCGAGAAAGAGGGCCCTTAGAATGGCCCAAGTAATGCAGTAGGCGGGGGGTGTCCCTCAGGAGGACATTCCTGAACACCCAGCTCGCCCCTCCCACCTCCCAGGGCGCCTTTGACATGACACCACTGATGAACCGCCTGACGAAATGCATGCCTACAACACTCAACGGTTCGATCAGATTGACCAGCGGTTCAGCAATACGGACATCGGTTTTGACAGATTAGATGATAGTGTCCGCGGTCTCCGAACCGATGTGGATCACCTGGCAGGGGTCCAGTGGAGAGAGCACATGCACCATGTCGACCAGGGCCACGTGTAACCATTTCCCAACCACCCTAACTGGCCACCCCAGTACGACCCTAATGTGGACCCCCCCACTCCTACACTCACACCACCATACTCCCAGTTTCCCCTTATGCGGGCACGGGCAGCAGTAGGACGGCCTGCAGCTCCTATTCCCTTCCCCATTTTTATTGATTATGTATCCCGGGACGGGACAAGTTTGGCTTGGGGGGGGTGATTGTTACTCTTGTTTAGGGTGTAATTAGTTGTAAACAGTTTTTTTTTCCTTTTATTTTCTTTTGGACTTGGTTTTTTTCCCCCTGCAGATATGACATTTGGAGCAGGACTAGGACTTCTGATTTGGATTTACGGTTTTGGTTGATTTACATTGGGTTGATGTTCCTAAACTCCGTTCTCCTTTTGCTTGTACCTGTATGTTTTGGGGATAGCTGTTTAGCCTTAGGTTTTTTTTTTCTGCTTTCTAGGTTAGTTTTTACTGCTTCGTAGGACCGTTACATGGTTTGTATCGTCCCTTAAGGCCGGGAGTTTACATGTAACCAAAAAATGTACTGGCTTTCCTAGTTTAATGTAGTTCAGCTTTAAAAAAGAGATTCTATTGTGATTGGCTAGCTGCTCGTCTCTCGGTTTTCTGTTGATTTGACTTTTCATGTACCCATTTGCTTAAATTTTTGAAACTTCATGATTCTTGTATTGTATGAGTTTACTTATGTGATTTGCCGGGCATGACTTAGTCTTAAATTGCTAGCATTCCTGTGATTTGTCAACCTGTCTAACCTTGCTGGGTCTGGACTTGAACTGTGTTAGCGGGAGGATTTGAGCCATTTGATCTTATAGGCACATTAAATTGTATTCTTTTCATGTGTGCTTAGTTCCTGGTGCATTTATGATCTTGGATTTGCCTTTGGACTTTAGGAACTTTTAATGGAGGTTTTGTTGACATGTTGCGCCTGATAAGAGGCATTCAATTGTGTTAGAGCTTCCAGATAACATATTAGGATTTTTCAGCTGAACATTTTTCCCCTTGGTCCTGTGTTTCTTAAGCCTTTATCCCTCACAAAATTTAACGCATTACGACCCTTTTTGGCCTGGTGTTTGATAACATATTGTATGCCCAAGCTTGGCTGGGGGTGTCATATTGTGGTTTGTTGGTGGTTGTTGATTGTTGTGGTGTATTGGAGGATTTGGTAAAATTGTGAATTTTGGATGTACAGGAGGTTCTATAAGTTTCACATTAAGGCTCTGAGTACAATGACGGAACTATGTTTTAAAACATAAGTGTCGGTTTCTAATTGTGATTTGGAGTCCAGTTAGTACGTGTGATAGTTTGGTCTTAATGGCAATATTAGAGTCGTGAAACTAAAGTGAGAATGAAGAAAAAAAAAAAGAAGAAAAAAAGGGCAATGAAATTGAAAGAAAAAAAAGAAAGAAAAAAAAGAAAAAAAATTTGAGGAAAAAGAAAAAAAAAAAAGAGAAAAACAAGTTGAAATGAAAGTAAATGAAGGAAAAGCTTGAGTTCAGTTTACATTTGTGCTTTGAATGAAATAAAGGTGTGAAGTGAATGAATTCTAAAAGTTTGGTTTGATTCGGTTGGTTTGGATGATGGGAGACATGATGTTATTGTATGATGTGTGGTGAGTCTCCGATTGTTTATATGCGTATACTCCGCATTTTCAGCCACATTATCCCCAATTTATCTTACCCTTCACCCCTAGCCTTACGTTACAAGCTTATAAAGTCCTCTTGATCTCATGTACTACTTTGGTTGATTGTGGAGAGTTTTGGCAAAGTCGTAGAGTATTAATTGCATTCGAGTCGACTTTAGGATTGAGTGTATACCTTTAAACACTTGCATGGAGGTGTGAGATGTGGATTTGGGCTCCTCAAAAATTGCATTCAAACACTATTGCATTTGGTTCCATTTTCTTATGGTGGGTGGTTGGGTGAGCTACATTGTTAGATGCTCAATTGTGTGGAGTGACAACCCGTGGAGCTATTCTAGTCATCGATTCATTAAACTTGCTTGGTTGGCTTGTTTGACTTTTGCTTAGGAATGTGTAGCATTTGACTTGCTTTGATCTTAGTAAAATCGGAAGGATCCTTGAGTTGTGATGCAATGTTTTTTATGGGGTGAAAGTCATTTCGTTATCTTGCTCGGGACGAGCAAAGGCTTGGCTTGGGGGAATTAATATGTGCGGTTTTTATTGTGTTTTTCCCCTTGTTGCGGGCCAGTTTTATGCCAATGGTTGTTATTTGGTTTATTTTAGCTCATTGGTGTTCTTAGCAATTTGAAGGTGTTTCGTCAAGTTTGATTGATTTCCGGCAATTTTAGAGCTTTTTTAGTTTGATTTTATCCTTGCGGTTGTTATGCTCAGTTTGGTGTGTTTTGTAATTTCAGCACAGGAGGAAACCGAGGCTCGGAACGAAGCCGGAAAACTTGGACGGGATAAGAATGAGAGCATGGAAGTGCGTGCCAAAAAGTGTATGTAAACAAGTATGAAGAAGTCTTGGAAGAAATAAGAGAGAAGAAACAAATAAGGCTTCTGAAGACCATATGCGCCGCATGAAATTGACATGCGCTCGCATTTAATGAAGTTTGTAGTGAAGAGGCGTTCTGGGAGGTTGATGCGGGCGCATAAATCTCCTATGGCCCCCACTAAGCTGTTTCTCGGAATTTTATTTTTCTTTATTTTCTTCGTACTTAGGCTTTGTAAGCCCAACTCTAGGTACAAATAGGCAGACTTTCTAGGCAAATAACAGAGGCCTTTCATAATTTAGAATTACTCTCTTAGGATTTTTTTAAGCTTTTTTCTCTCTCAAATAATTTGGGGAATTAGGGTTTTGTTCTTGACAATAAAATTTCAATTCAATTCACAGTTCTTCGATTCGTTCTTCAATTTGGTAATCCTTTTACTTTTGTTCTTATTTTAGTTTTAATTATGCTTTTTAGTTCTTTAGTCTAATTAATTTAGTTAATTGTTGATGTTAATTGGTTTAATTGCCAATTACTTCATTGAACTCAATTATGATTTTATAACTATGTTTGCTTTAATTTCATAATCATGAGTGAGTAGTCAAATTTCTAGGGTTAGGGAACCTTGATTAATTAATGGACTAATTAAATTAGATTGTTTCAATTCCGTAATAGTAGTCAAAATCCTATTATTGGGTTTTCGTTACATTGAATTGTGCGGAAGATTTAGTTGTAATTTTGGTAATTGTTGAATTTGATGCCGAGAGGTAAAAATACCACATAAGACCACTGATAATAGGCGGAATTAGTCTAGGCATGAGCGAGAGCCGCTAGATGAGTTTCGAGGGAGTCTAAATTGAGAGAATTAGTGAGCCCTATTGACGATGATTGTGAGATGAACGTCTTTGTTAGTGATCTCATTAGTGTTCTTGGGGACCCGAATGACCCTAGGCTTAATTTATTGGTCTTAACCTTCGTCATTTCCCGTAATGATTAGTAGTTAATTAGTAGTCAGTTAGTTAGTTAGTCAACATTTCTAACCAAGGGCCCTTTGTACGGTTTAAGCTTTTTAGAACTAATAGAGTTCAATATGCTTCCTGAGGATTCTATCCTTACTTCCCTAGCTACATTAGTAGTGTCGTTTGGTTTTATGTTTGATAGGTGTGCGATAGCCTCATCAAGAATCGAGACGAGATGGCCTCCAACATCGACACGCTTGAAGAACTAAGAGAAGACGCATACTAAGAATGGCGACGCAGCAGCAAATCGTCGCCAGAAGCTTCAACAAAAAGTTAAGGCAGAGTGTGTAAAATTGGGGACTGGGTATAAGAAAGTGTTCCAAAATACCAAGGACCCGACAGATGGTAAGCTGGGGCCAACCTGGGAGGGACCGTATCAAATCATACATAGCAGGAGGAAAGGGGCGTAAAGACTAGTCTCACGAGACGGTAGACCGTTCCAAGAAGTTGGAACGCGACACACCTTAAGCTTTACCACTTTTAAGTCAAAGTGCAAAGGTTAATAAATTTTCTCTAAGTCTTTCACTGTGTTTTACACTTCGACGAACAAGTACTGACTTAAGCATGGAGGGCGTTGGCAAAAACGCCAACGACCAGTCCTAACGATGCGTCTATGCAGACCTGCAGGATCTAAACTCCAGAGACTCGTCACGATGACCAGTCTAAGCAGTCCAACGCAAGTAAATATCAGACGAAGCACGCCAGAAGGTACCTAATCAAGGCAGAGCTTCGTCAGATATTAAGGGGCAAATGTGCACATCTAACCAGTCCCCCGGTACGCTAGACCAAAAGAGGCACCGCGACGCCTATTCTAAGCAAGAGCAACAGTAATAAAGGCCTTCAAACGAGACTGAAATGATGTCTCGTTCTCCTACGCGTGCGATACATAAATAATAACGCGCGATAAAACAACATAACACAAGCAGTCAAAAACCACAGTGATATACCAACAAAAGCGACTGAAACATTCAAAAGCAAACACACAGCATGTCAACAAAAGCAATTAAGCACACAGAAACATTCAAAGATGTTCAAAAAGTCGCAAAAGCTAAAGTACCTAGTCGTTCCCACGAACAACAAAATAAAACAAGTAGAAGCTGTTCCATGAACGACGCACAAAACACACAAGTAAATGTTCAAAAAGGCCATGCAACCGGCCATCAAAAGACCTAATGTTTAAGCATTAAAATTCAAATGTAAAGTGCCAACAGTCACGCCACGTCTTCGTCATCTGGTTCGTCTCAGTAGCAATTGATCTGCTTAGTAGAGAAGCGGGCAGACTCAGCAGTAGATTTTTGCCCTCCACGGTCGCCTCCTCGTCAACCAGATCAGCCATACTCCCAATCCCAGAAGGGGGGTACCTGTCTAGTTCGGCGCCTGAGCATCTTCCAACGTCAGTTGCCCATCCACAAAAGTCTTCAAGACCTTAGCGTGACTCCTTTAACAAACAACAGTAACCCCATCAAAAAAAGAAGTAACCCCATGAAAAAATCAGTAACCCATAAAAAATCAGTAACCCCTATAAAAAATCAGTAACCCATGAAAATTCTAGAACCCCATAACCCATAAATAAATCATTTACAATGAACACAAGAACCAGTTAAAAACTCTAGTAACCTTTTAAAACAATAAAAAAACACTATCAAATCACACAATAACCCCTTTGAACTCTAGTAACTCTTTAACAAAAACCAGTAACCCCAGCAAAAATTCAGAACCCCATGAAAAAATTAGTAACCCATGAAAAATTCTAGAACCCTTAAATAAATCAAGTAACCCTTTAAATGAACACAAAGAGCAGTTAAAGACACTCACACTTTTGCAGCTTCTTTGATTTCTGCATCAGTAAGAAGATCAGGAGGAAGCTTGAAAGTAACACACACGTACATGTAACAGCAACATTAGAGCACTCAATGCCATGTACATTTCGTCATCCTCCTTACATACATTCTCAACTAGATCAGAAATTAACAGGTGGATGTAACTTGAGAGAGATCTCAACTCTTCAAAAGAATCAACAGATGTACCCGCTTCACTAGATAAATGAATATCTTCAATATGTATTGACTGAGATTCTTATCAACAAAAAATTCCTCCTCAAATGTGTTTCTTTTGTTGCTGATCTTCACACCCAACTTATCTTCATGAACCAATCTTGTCTTGATCTCCAATATAGCTTGTCTTGATCTCCAACATCATCTTCTCTTTCATCTCATCATCACATTCATAATCAACTCCAAACATTCTGTTCCACACCTTAAACATCTCTTCATCTTTCTCACTATCAACAGCTTCAACATCTTCCTTACTCTGAACAAATTCTACCACTTCCTCATCATGCACAATTTCAACTTCTTCTCATTGTGACAATTACATCCTCTTTCTCTGACATCAACATTCACATTTTCATCATTCCTCACTCTCACCAAGGCTCCTGTCAACACAAGTAATAGGAAAAGATCATTGTCCAACTCACCAACACCCCATTTTCCACGTTCAGCTGCAACCTGGCCCTAAACTTTTCATCAGTCCAATGTTGAATCAGAGGTAAACTCCTAGGTAAAGCATTCTCTCTCAAGCCTATGAAATAACAAAACTGTAAAACAACAAACAGCCACCCACATACTTTGAACTAGAAGAATAGGAATTCAAGTTTGCAGCAGGTTATCCAAACAATACTTGCACCAATTTTTTATAATTTGCAATCTGATCAACATCCTCCAATTGCCTTAACAATCTATTAGGAGTGGGTGCATAAAGAGTACTCATTGCCATAAAAAGATCTTTTAAACTATCATTTCCTCTCTTCATTTGCTTATTCATTCACATCTGTGTATAACAATGGAAACCCTGATGGTTTCTTTGCACTTATAAAGATTCCTCAACGCACTTTGATGTGTTTTTCAGTATGACACTAATGGCCGGAACATCATCCCCTTAATAGGTATACCAAAAACATCATGAAAATCTTTGGTTTTACAATGAACCCCTTTCCATCAGAAATAGTGAAGTACCTCGACTAACACACAAATTTTGAAACACAAACAACCACGCATCATCTGCTCGAGGAACTCAAAACAACTTAATGTCAAAGAACTGCCAAAAACCAATCTCCTTAAAAGCTTTTTCTGTTTTTCAGAAAGCTCCTTGCTAAAATCAGTACCCCAAATGTTCTGCATCGTGATATCAAATTCGAACCTTTGTCACTGACAAAAAAACAAAACACACACAAAAAAAAACATGGTAACCTAATTATAAGGAAAGCTAGCAATCCCTATAAAAGAATCTCATAACCAAACAAAAAACATAGTAACACCCAGTACAAGAAGATAAGAAACACTATGATATGAATGCAGTAAAAACCCTTTTTATACAGGAATCCAGGTAACCAACAAAAAACATATAACCCCAGTACAAGAAAAACATGCGTTGGTAACCCCTTATTAAAAAGGAATCTGATAACCCAAACAACAAAACATAGTACCCCTATAAAAGAATCTAGTAACCCAACAAAAAACATAGTAACCCCTATAAAAGGAATCTGAGTAATCCAAACAAAAACATAAAACCCCTGTAAAAGAATCTAGGTAACCATACAAAAAAAACTATTAACCCCTACAAAACGAAGTTAATAACCCAAACAAAAAAACATAGGTAACCATTTATAAAAAAAATAGTAACCCAAACAAAAAATCACAGCAAGCATTAAAAAAAAAAAAACAACAAAATACAAAATACAACCTAAGAAACTAAATATGGTAACCCCTAAAAAACAAACATAGTTAACATGGTAACTATTACAAATAAAAACCAAACCAAAATTAAAGAATCAACCTAAACAAAAGTCTAAGAAGAAGTACATACTGAGTTATGTTCTCTTTTGTAACAACAATTACTTCTTCATGAAGAACTACAACCAACAGACAGCAGTCATCAGACCTTTCCCTTTTTTTGAACGACCTCAATGCGCTTCATCTTTGAATCACACGTGTTATTGCGAGAAACTACCACCTATCCTTAGGGATTGTTTTAACTCTGCTTCTTTTGGTCTAATTCTTTATCAATGTTTGCAGAAAACATTAGAGTATCTTGCATAATACGAACACTTCTTCACAGTCCTTTAGAACTTAGGAATCATTAGGACAGCAGCACATCATGCATCAAATTCTAGCATAAAAGTAGAAGATTCATCTGAGAAACTTTTTTCTCAAAATAGATCATCAAGTGTCTCCTCAGAATCATAACCACATCCAACAGTATTTTAGCATCACCTACTGCTTCATCACTATACTGTTCATCACCAACAAACCTCCTCTTTCTCCTCTGAAAACACATGTCATGTAATCAACATTTTATACAACAAATCATAAACAACATTCAAACAATGCAAGGAAAAACTGCATATTTGAAACAAACTTGTTAAAATAATTAAAAAAAAAATTCTGCAAAATCCACACGTCATCACACTACTAAGATAAACATTACCAAACAAAAACAAAAACATAACACACATACTAAAGCTACAAAACTATACATCAAAAGTACAGTTACTAAAATTTCAAACAAAAAATTCTCAAAACCGAAATTTACACTTACTAAAAGCACAAAAATCGACAAAAAGCATCAGATAGTTGCAAATAAGACAAATAGAATGGTCAACATAGGAAGCATCAAATAGCACAAATGGCACTGGTTCATGAATCCACAAATTAACAAGATGAAACTGAAATTAGGTTAACATACAAATTCAAACACAATTAAACAAAACAAACCAATTACAAAATATTCAAGCAAAGGTAACCAAAACGAAATTAAATAAACACAGTAGATAACAACTAAAAATAAACAAGATAAACAAATCAAGACCATAAACATGAATTTCAAACTAAAAAACATTGAAATCAAAGACGAACAACACAAAAATCAAAAACTAAACTTAAAATCACAATGTAGTTCTTGCATTATCATCTATGCATACGAACAGACTTTGACGCCTACAACTGCCTTTAAAACAACGTAGTCTAGTATTTCTAAGTAAAAAATCAGAATCTGAACTATCAACACCAAATCTGTGACATGAAAAGCCAAAATCACGACAACA
The DNA here is from genome assembly GCA_016808085.1 of Suaeda aralocaspica. Lineage (NCBI taxonomy): Eukaryota > Viridiplantae > Streptophyta > Magnoliopsida > Caryophyllales > Amaranthaceae > Suaeda > Suaeda aralocaspica. The sequence goes on along the minus strand of PYUH01000359.1, from coordinate 584,796 downwards.
AAGAAGAAAAAATTATGTTATCAAAATACAGAGGAATTTGGATAGAGAGAAAAAATGATAAGAACAGAAAGAGAGAGAAATGTACGGTTACAAAAATAAGGAAATGAATGACAATAAAATTTAAACAGTAAATGAGGAAAACGTGAAAAAAAAAAAAAACTAATCTACGCTGTAAGGTTGTTGTCAGATTTTATAAACCAAACTTGGGCTTTTATTAAAATTGGGGCTGTCCGCCAACGAAAAACAAAAGTTGTGTGGCAGGCCGTCGCTTATTAAGACAAACCCTTTTAATTTAATTGAGTTTGTGCATCACTTCTAGAAGCCGTCACCTGCAACTGGGTACACCCTAATACCCTATCACTTTCTAACTCTCATTGGATAGAAAAAGTTTGATTTGTTTGTTGTTCTTTAATTAAAATTTGAAAAATAAAATACATTCAATTTCACTAGGCATATCGATACATATTCATTGTTTAAGGTGTCAACGAAGGTTATTCTACGACCGTTCTACTATGTGGGATAAATGATTCAAAAATTCAAATCCTATCAGATCTATTATCTATCTGTATAAAATTTACGTTCTTGTAATGTTCTCAATTACATTAATATGTTACATGATGTTTAGAAGGGACAACATGAGGGATGCTAATGTGTAAGGAACAAGGAGTTGTCTTTTGCAAATAACCACAATCACAACCCAAGCCATGCCTATTTTTATTTTTTGTCGTTTATACTTTTTTTTTCATTCCTTTATTGTAACAAACCCAAGTTGCCATGTTTGACTTATATAAGTTCATCGGAAATTTTTGGTCACAACTCAAAACCCCAATTGTCGTTCACGGAGCAAAGTGAATGGTGATTTTATTTTAGATGCATAGTGTGCAGTTTAATTTAGTTAATCCCATAACCTTCCCTCCAAAAAAAAAAAATAAATTGAATAATAAATAAAATAAAAAATAAATAAAGAAATAAAATAAATAAATAAATAAAACTAAATAAATAAAAATAATAAAATTAAAATAAAATAAAAAAAATAATCTCAAATTGATGAGTTGTTATTAAAGCCATATAATAATACAAGACTTGTATATGAAATTGATGAGTTTTGATGGATACACTAAATTTAAGGCTCATAATTGTAAGTAATTGAACGCAAAGTATGAATTATTTAGTTTTTGTGATTGATTTTCAAATTTGTAGCGCACGTGATTGAAAAGATATGAAGTTATTAAAACCAACAGGCCTAATAACGAATGAGGATGCATTCTCTATTTAACATTTTGGATTTATTCCTCAAATTCTAGCTCAAGAAGGCTTATGATTTCTCCAATAACAAAAAAACAACGATTGATTATTGATAGGATAAACCTATATATAAACCCTTAGAATGAAATATCCATATACACAAAAGCTTTGAACAGTAAGATAGATTTTATAATTACTGCGAAGACATGTTTGTATAATCTTGACAAAAATATTTCATTAAATGATCAACGAATAATTAATCTAAAAAAATTCCTAAACAAATCTAACTCAAAAATCTCCTACTAACAAGACAAAAAATAATGAAAAACACGTCAGAGGAGAGGAGGGGAAAACCATAGGCCAAAATAAAATAACAATGTGAAAAGAAAGCTAATTACTAAAATAAATTATTTTTTAGAGAAGTGAGATCGTTGGATAGTCGATGCCATATTAGTACGTACTTGTGAACAGTAAATATCGAAGTCAAATGAATTTGGGTTATAAACTCAAATTTTGTTCCAAATCGCAGGTGTTGAGTTGTATTTTTATCGAAATCTCAATAAGATAGAATCAATCTTGCGCTCATTTACGCCATACACCATTATTTATTTTTTGACGTGAATTATGGAATATGTGCATATAAAAAAGAAACAGACCATTATGCGTATAACACTTCTGCAACTCAGTAATTAGTGAGGCAAATCTCTTAGGTGTAATGCCATTATATTATAGCAATGGTTGTCATTTCGTCAGCTCCCTAGACAACAATATAACGGTATATCATTGCTAGGACTTATTATAATTCATTAAGTTCATTATAGTGTACTACTAATTATATTTAATTAATGGGGCAAAATGCCACCAATATTGTCAACTGCGATAGTCTATTGGTGATTGAATTTTCTTCGTCCTTCCTTTCTCAGGTAATTAACTTCTAACTGATTCCACACTATTTTAGAGACATAGGGTTGTTTGTTTATAATGGAATGGAAGGATGCAATATCTTTAATGTTAGCTAGAAGATTTACCCTATATATTTGGCTTCGCAAACCAAACTTGGTTTGGCCAAATATGTTGGGACAGTAACCGAAAGGTTGGAAGCTAAGTTAGATACTAGGGGTATGAAGGAAGAAAAAGGCTCTATTTTCACATTTTGCCCCGAATATGCTTTGTTGGATACTGTATTGTTATTTGTTTTAGTTTAATTTTCCCACTCATCTTGAATTGCATCGTACTCGTTATGATTGGTTGTAGCTATCAGGCCAAAATTATAGGGCCATTAAAACCCCTAATTTCCTATGGAGTACTAGGGGGTTACAAAGAGTGGAGTGAGAATCGATCTCAAAATCTTCTAAAATTAGAAGGGAAGCTGTCAAACACCTCTAATGAAGCAATAGATTCCACATGGAACCAATATTCTTAATTTTTCGAAAATGTGAATGTAAAACGAAAAATGCCATCTGGCCCATGTAGCAAAATCTGTAGTTAGTTAATTATGAGCCTGAGCGGACCCTTCCTATGTCCATAGGTCATCTGTCCATGTGAAAACAATTGCGCGGTTCACGAAAAGTTTTAACCACTGAAACTTCACATAATCACACTCTTAGCGTTTACATGTGATCAGTTAATTCAGCTAATTGCTTTTCACCTAAAACTATAATTGAGGTTGCATGATTCAGTTTTTTTTGACAACGCTGCAAAGGTTTTGACAATGACTCCGTCAACACGTGAGCAAAGAACTGTAGAAGGATTCAACCATCTGTGAGGGGTAGAGCATTTCATGCCGGTGTGAAGACTAGAATGTATTTGCACGGTCCCTACCCCGATGCAACCGAGTGAAGTATGTATGCAAAAACATGTCATCCGCTGAAAATATGTGAGGCAGTGCTGACTACCCCGTTGTGACGGCCCCTAAAACTGTGTATACATGGAGTCCTCCTGCTGTGGTGTCTCTGTAAGCGAAAAACAACAAGGTCGCAACACTTACCACTTTGTTGGCGGAATCAACAGATAAAATGGTGTGAAGGATAAGATGTGTACTTGCCATTGATACCCAAGTGTGGAGGAGGTTGTGGCCATGGGACGAAATGTCAAACACGGTATGAACTGTGGAGGTGGTACTGGACTACAATGTTGTGACAGTTTTGGCGCATATATGAGGAAAGTAGATACCCTGATTAATGGAGGGTGTGTATGGCCGTGTAATCACAAGCAGTAAAGAGGCCATACTAGTTTATGGTGTTGACTGTTTTACGTTTATATGAAAGCGAGTCATGTGTGTGCTGTACTCTTTTTCATAGTCACCAATTGTTGCCTTTTGCATAAGTAAGATGCTTCAATTCTTAAATAACGAGAGTGTGTCAGTTTGGATTGTTTGGGATCCTTATTGAGTTGAAATTCTATGATTTTTCCAGTCATGTGTATATATCATCCTTGATATTGTTTTTGGATCATTGCCAAAATGGCTAATTTAGCCAAATATCTATCAATATCGACAATTTTAAAATTAAATTTCCACCCCATAGCTATACTATTGGCCAAGTACGTTGAACTAATAGTTTTTACCCCTTGTTCTTCTCAAACATTTTTTTAGTTTTTTTTTATTAAATAAGGGGTGCGGAAAAAAGTAACCTAAAGTTTTGAGTTCTAATTATACTCCGATATTAGTTTTGCGGTTTTTTTAGTCGTTAGGTTGCATTCTTGGGCAATTATCCAATCCAATTCCCACTTTTCGTCATGATTTAAATGTTTTAAATGTCGTCATAAATTATGTGACGATTCAAATAGAGAAATATATCATGTATTTAGTTAATAAAAAATGTGGGATTGTTTCTCTAAACATCCGCCAAGAATTCTTCAACTTATTAAAAATTGCAATTTAAGTGGAAAACATGATAATATAAGTTAAGTTCCTATATTAACTATGATAGTGTTTAATTTGTATGCGAAACCTTCAACATTACAGGGAACTTGCAAAAAATAAAAAAACAGAAGGAAAAAAAAAAAGTATTAACAATTTTGACACATGAATAATTATTATTGGAATAAAACCTTTCCACAGTGTCAACAGCCTTACTGAGCAAGCACGGTTCGGCAAGGTTTGATAACTAGTTAAGGCTTCTAGTGTTGGCTATAGCTTAACGACTGGACATGTACGTATACTTGGTTCATAACTTAAAAACATATTCCATACCAGGAGGAAGCTTCAATTATCAAAACTCATGCGCCAATTGGAGGAAGTGTCGAGTATCACAAATTTCCTTTCCAACAAAGACCGTTAAGGACCATTAAGGACAAGATCTGGAGATTTCTTTAACTTTTTAGATGGAATAGTGGTATCACTATAGGGTACATTGCCTATACCCCCCGGAAGATTTCAAGTCTCCGGTGCAAAGCCAGGACGCCTTCAAACAACCGTGGTAAAAATCAACCATATTGCATACAAAGGATCTGTGATTAAATCCCTACATGTGATGGATTTGGTGAGCTAGTGACATGTTAGAGCGAAAACTGTGAAAACAGACTAGCAATGCGAGAAAAAGTGATAGAAAACCTAGCATTTATATTGTATGTGTGTTGTTCTACTATGTATGTTGATGATCAAGTAGTTATATATTAAGATTTGTAAAACTGTAAGAAGTGAATGTTTGATAATTGTTATAAAAATTTTCAACTTATTAAAAATAGTTGATCCCCAGTCCACACGCAACAATAATAGCAAGCACTGAGTCTAACCAAATAATTGCATCCATAATTTCATTAAAATCGGAGGGGAAAATCATAGATATGTGGAAACTACAATTCTGTTAAGATATTACAAAAAATCAATGATGGACTAACAATCAAATTCATTTGTAATCTTTGTATTACAATCAGGATGGAGCACGTCCGGAGAGTTAGTCCAACTTGAGGTTCCATCGTAAAAATTATAGAATTAGAAGGGAGAACAACTCTTAAACTTCTAAAGTGTTAACACTATCTTTACTACTTTATTATAAATATAGGACATTAACTTATTATAAACTTAAAAGGATAACCGTTTGCGACCCAACAAACAGTCCCGCTCACATATGATCGAAGGTGGCATTTGTATTCAAATACACATGATGTTTGATGGGTGCCGTGGATTAATTACACTTTTCCTACCTGAATTCTTAAGTTGGCTACAGAAAATAGCCCTGAACGGCCCAAAAAAGGTTCTTCCTTACAATATATAATATATAGGACAGGCAATGGGCCACATGTTTATCGAGATAGTTCACTTAATCATAAGGTATAGAGGTTTCACTTTCAACTTAAATGTGAAAATAAAGGAAGTGGCCGCTTTACTCCCTTTGTCCCTTTAAATTTTGAAACATTTGAACTAAAAAGTTCTTAGAAAAGGTGGGAGAGGGTTGCGAAATCTAAGGAATAGAGGTAGTATTATATAAAATGTGTACCTATATTTACTATGATCTCATCTCTAGTATGTAAAAAACTATAAATTATAATGTGATTATTTGGGAAGGACCCGACTAAGACACACATGCTACTATAAATTGGTTGCAACCTAAAAAAGCCTTTCCACTAGCGTAGTAAGGAAATATTACCATTATTCAAAGTCCAAGTGGCAACCGTATTGAACCTACTAGCATGGGGGTTTAATGGGTTGCCGTTCGAACCGATTCGTCCGTTTGTGATTAGGAACGATTCTGATTCTTTCATGCTTATAATGTATGTACCCTATTAATAATATTTTTTAGCGCAGCGTTTTCAGTCCGTATTCATATTAATTTTCGACCCATTCCGACTTCCGTAAACGAACGTAAATTGATAAAGAAGACAGATCATCAATCTTCTTCTACGTTGAATTAAGCACAATTTATGAGTCCATGAAAATTAAAGCAAACACATGGTTGCTAGTCGCACTATGTGTTGTGCATTTCATCCAAAGGACTAGGCAAGAATTAATTTAGTTTAATAAGTTGGTAACAGAATGGATGTTATTCTCTAAGTGTACTGTCTTAAAAAAATCATATAATAAGCGAACTAATTATAATAGTATCCCATGCAGACTGAGCATCCTAACTTCTTTATTGCTCTTGTCTCATATATATTATTTCTCTAAGTATCATCTTAATAATAGTCATCAAACAAATGGCCAAAGGTGACATGAATACACTATATGGCAATTAGATTTGCGTTCATACTTGTTACTACTTCGGTGTAGGCCTTCTCATTTTATTTAGTATTATTATATCTTTATTATGATATTATTATTTTCTTCCCATTGAATGACTTAGCGGAGTCCCTAAATTAACATTATAACTTGGCCTAAAAAAAAAATCATAATTTTTTATGAAAAGACATCAAGATATCATATAAAGTTAACTAAGTATTTGATATTCGAATGGAAAGTATTACACAAGTTGACCGTTGCGACATAGTAAATAAACTAACAAACTATCCAGTTTAATATATGTGTACGTACGCTATTGCAGTCAACTTCCGCTGATGAAGAGGTACCCAAAGCAATCGGAGAGTGTCAAGGTTTTGGAAATATATGTGCTCCCACAGGTGTATACTACTGCTGCGAAGGCCTTATTGGTAATGATGTCAAAACTTGTGTGGAGTTGTACCCAAAATTACTATACTAGATTTCTACACCAGTTTTTGATCGATGATCTTTCTTTAGACTGTACACTATATAGTTTAAAATAACCCTAATGGTTCACAAGTGTGTTCGTCTTTAATTATTTCAATATATAATCATAGGCATATTTTGATTTGTGCTTTCATTATTGTGTAAAATATACAGGTTTATGATTTACAAATACTTCATCAGAGGAATCCCCTATACTTAATCTGTATTGTTTTGTGTACTTACTCATTAATACTTAGCTTCTATAAACAAAATTTTTAATTAGTAATAGATAAAAGTAATTAAGTAATTTAATTATGCAATTCAATCCAAATATTAAAATCCTCCTAAATAATTAACTATCAAAACAACATCATAATATGCGATAGTAGATTTTAGGAATCGAGTACAAACTTGCAGTAAGGCCAGGGTATGCTCACGTAGTACGTAATTAGTATTGGACCATTCCACATGTGTAATTCACTTCTGTAGAGTTGTAGATAAGGGGGGGGGGGGGGGTGGTGTGGGGGGGGGGGGGGGGGGGGGGGGTGGGGGGGAGGGGTGGGGGGGGGGGGGGTGGGGGGGGGGGGGGTGGGGGGGGTGGGGTGGGGGTGGGGGGGGGGGGGGGGGGGGGGGGTGGGGGGGGGGGGGGGTGGGTCGGGGGGGGGGGGGGGGGGGGGGGTTGTTGGGGGGGGGGGCGGGGGGGTGGGGGGGGGGGGGGGGGGGGGGGGGGGGGGGGGCGGGCTGGGGGGTCTGGGGGGGGGGGGGGGGGGGGGGGGCTGGCGGCGGGGGGGAGGGGGGGGGTGGGGGGGGGAGGGGAGGGGGGCGGGGTCGCCTGGTGGCGCGGGTAAAAACAAATAACAACCCCCACACGTACCCCCCCCCCCCTCACTTAAAAACCCAACTTCCCTATCCCTCACACTGCCTCCCGTTCTCCTTCCCCTCCCTCAACCCCACCTCAACAAAACTCCCAAAACAAACCACACAACTCATTCCCCCACAAACCCACCACCCCATCCTCAAAACAAAATGTCGCTTTCCCACATCCCGTACAATTTTTTTTTTTTGTTTTTTTTTTTTTTTTGGGGTGGTGTGGGGGTGGGGGTGGGGGGGGCGGCCGGGGGGGGGGGGGGGTGGCGGGGGGGGCGGGGGGGGGGGGGAACAAACCGTCCTCCCTCCCCCCTCCTAACAAGACTATCCTTGGAAAAAAAAAAAAAAAAAAATATTTTTTTTTTGGTGCGGGGGGGGGGGGTGGGGGGGGTGGGGGGGGGGGGGGGGGGGGGGGGGGGGGGTGGGGGGGGGGTGGGGGGGGTGGTGGGGGGGGGGGCGGGGTTGGGGGGGGGGTGGGGGGGGGGGGGGGGAGGGTGGGGGGGGGGGGGGGGGGGTGGGGGGGGGTGGAGGAGGGGTGGGGGGGGGGGGTGGGTGTGGGGGGGGGGGGGGTGGGGGGGGGGGGTTGTGGGGGTGGGGTGGGGGGGGGTTGGGGGCGGTTGGGGGGTGGGGCGGGGGGGGGGGGGGGGGGTGGGGAGGGGTGGGGGGGGGTGGATAAGGGGGGGTGGGGGGGGGGGGGGGGGGGGGTGGGGGGGGGGGGGGGGTTTCCCTTTGGTCGGGTGGGGGGGGGGGGGGGGGGGGAGGGGGGGTGTGGGGGGGTGGTGTGGGGGGTGCGGGGGGTGGGGGGGTGAGGGGGGGGTGGGGGGGAGGGGGTGGGGGGGGGTGGGGTGGGGGGGGGGGGGGGTGGGGGGACAAACACAAAAAAAACAAACAAAACAAAAAAAACTAAATATTCCACATCTGCATTACTCAATCAAAGGAAATACTAACAGTAGACCAGTCGAAATCAACGAACCCAAAAGTAATGAATAAAACATATATATGCACACACAATAAGATTTAGACATAACCAATTCAAGGGACTTGTAAACTTACAAGGAATCGAAGAACTTGTGGGATATTTGACACGCTTAAGTGCATATTACCATAACACCAGGAGGGAGATTACGGCCGGATTGGCGGAATGCCGCACAGATGGGGAATGCTAGGTTCGGACAATGGTGTCCTTAACAACATTTGTATCTGATCGCGATTGGTAAATAAAGGTGTAAGGTTGTTGGCAGGGTGGTGGTGGTTGTGGCTTTTGTCCTTCAGGGGGTGCATACTCAAAACCAAAATGTAGGTTTTAGGCCAAAAAAGGAACTACATGTGTAAGAGTATATTTATTGTTAATTTATTATAGTATTAATCGTTATATCACTGAGACCTCATAACCTGATGTTTAACATTTGTATATAATATATGTATGGAATACACGTTATTCTGTAATTGCCAAATCATTTTAGAACTATATCAAAAATACAAATTCAGTAATTTAATATAGAATTATGTTTGTTAAGATAATACATGACATCACCAGTGTTAAGGCAAACTACACGTGTTAGTATTTGGTTATATTTGATGCTTAGCGTATACATTGTTTAGTGATCATCTTGTATTTATTTTAGTTTTGTTTTTCACTTACTTTTTAACATAGATTAGAACAGCATTCTTTACCACTTACTTTATAGATAAAATAGTTTTTTGGTTTAATCTACTTAAAAAAATAATAAAAAAATAAAATAAATAATAATAATAATAATACATAATAAAATAATATAATAATAAGAAACAACGGTAATAAAATACCAAATCATTCCTCTTTTTTTTTTTTTCACCAGAAATGAAATGTGACAAAAAATAATTTAGTATGGAAAAAAAGGTCATCAATTAAATACATTAAATCTTGCAACGAAGGGCGTGCTACTGTACGATTATACTCTAGTATAATATGAACTTCTTGCGTTTGTTAAAATAGAACCATGCTTAGTTAACAATGCCTGACAAAAAATATCGAGGTACCGAAGAGAATGCAAAGGAAATTGAAAAAAATCATGCTTTTAAAGAAAATGGATACACAAGTTATTTACAAGATTAAAAAAAGTAAATTACACAATGCCAAGAAAAATATGTGCAACAAAGTTTAAGGTTAGAATAAGGGCAAAACTGCTACAATCAATACAGGATGTCGCTTAGACGACAATGGGGCACAAGAAGTTAATCGAGAAGTTTGTACCCATTTTTGCTTGGAATTAGCTTATGTGTTCCCAACATGTGTTATTTGTTGCTACAGTTATGGTTATACATTCAGATTTATATACTCTTACTGAAAACAAAAACGATGGAGGATTGAACGAAAATCTGTTAGTTTAAATTACTGAAAGTAAAAGTAGCCCGGAAATTCCTTACTATCGCCGTATTTCAATCTATTATTTTCCAACTTGCCCTTGACTCTATAAAATCATAATTATGTTAGGTATATGAAAAATAAAAAATTAAAAAAATAAATTGAGATTGCGTTGCATTTAGCGGAGCGTATCCTGACACTTGCATCTAAAATCAGACGATGTCTCAAATTTTTTTTTTTTTCAAATATGAGGACCTAGTCTTAAATCAAGACGCAGAGTTTCAATTTGGTCCACGGGCATAGTTCAAGGGTCTTTTTCGAATGGTATTAAATTTTTCTCCATAACGTTCTACGGGTGTTAGACTAGCGTGGAAAGCATTTTGAGTTACTTTCAAGCAAACTAAAATCATATTAATCCAAGTCACACTTTATGAGATATGGTCGAAACAATGAGAGGTGTCATCTTACAATTCGATTTACAGGGTCGTTTTCAATGGCCAAACTTTTTCTCCAGAATATTATACGAGACGTAGACTACCGTTGGAAACATATTGCGTATAGTTCCATTCATTTATATCATGTTAATTGGAAGTTATACTTTGAGAAATGATGAAACCATGAGGTGGCTCTTACAATCCGGTTTACTAACAAAGTGTACTCTACCACCCACGGCCTCTTTCTTTTCCTTCAACTACATCCTCACCATTATTTACCCCATGAATCCTACACTCTTGTTGAAGTGGTTTTTTTAGTGGAGATGTAGTTTGAGTGTGGTGGATGGATGGTGCGATGTGGTGATCAAGTTGGTGTTTGCCTTGGTGGAGGAGTACTGATGGTGGTAGCGAAAGCGTACAGGTGAGCGCGGTCGAGGGAGGAAAGAAGAGGGCCGGGCCCATTGTGGCAAGTTGCTGCCCCGTCCGGCGTTCACGTTTTACGGGCGCTGTTTCGCCATCCTCATTTACTATCCATGTCCTTTCCCATATCCCATTACTCGCTGTAAGGTACCGCTTGACTACGCCCCCACGTATTGCAGATGGATGTCGTCCGATCGAGTTTCTGTTTCGGACTCTCGTATTCCCCTCGTAGGATTCTCTCGACTAAATGGGATTGTACTGCGAGTCTATTGTAAGGTGTCTCCGAACCATACCCTCCCCCCCTTCCTCAGCGCCCTAGATGTATTCGCCAAGTTCCCCTTGTCTCACCCCCACCTAATATCCATCCAATACTCGGACACACGTCCCTCAGCCCACCTATCGGGCATTCTGTGCCTCATTATCGGGCCCCTTACGCTCCTGCTCGCGTCTTAATCCGCTCTCCCCTGAATCATTCCCCATATCCCTTCTCTTTCGTCCCCCTTCTCCCACCCTCTGCGGCTGTCGCTGGCCCATCTCCCCTTCCTGCTCCATACTTTTCCTCTTCCTCCTCCATATGTCAATAATCATTCCCTTACCGCTTGCCTGGGCTCTCCTCCTCCATCTCTCCATCTCTGTATGTTGGTGCTACACGGTCCCCCTGGAGTCGTTGGCTTTGAGCACGTGAACCTACCCCCACTCTTTCCTACTCCGCTTGAGTCCTAACACTACATGCGGCACCAACAACGGCCCTCGCGCTGCACTTAATTTCTCTCTGCTTCCATCCTATCCGACCTTCCAGTATCTGCCAAATTTTACACCGCCACACACGCCTCATGGTGTCATACCCCCTCCAACATTTTAGAGCTGCCCCCCACTCTCTTAGCACCCTTTCCCTATGCGTTTTTTCTCGTTTTCAGTACAATGACTCATGCGTGATAGGCCGCAGTCTGACGACTCTTCCTCGTTGACATCGCGCAGGGCTGCCAACGTCCACCTCTATGCTTTACTTTTTTTTTTTACAAACCGCACTGGGCATTCCCCCGACTAGCTCTTTTTTTTGTTTACCTAATCCGTGGTATGTCCGCGTCATCCCCAAATTCGCCTCTATGTGTCCTTTTCGCATGGGTGTGATGGTTTCTTTTGCTTTTTTTCCCTCTTTTTATGAGTGGCCCATTCATTCCCCCCACCTCACTTTTTTATGTGCCTTCATGAACATACGCCGCCTCCCTCCACACC
>PYUH01000359.1:519106-572602 GCA_016808085.1 Suaeda aralocaspica | reverse complement strand
TTGGGTCATGCTGGTTTTTATCGCAGGTTTATTAAGGATTTCTCTAAAATTGCGAAACCACTAACTCAATTACTGCTAAAAGATGCTGAATTTAAATTCACTGATGAGTGTCTTGAGTCTTTTAATATGATCAAAAACGCACTAATTTCGTCACCCATTATACAGTCCCCTGATTGGAATTTACCTTTCGAAATAATGTGTGATGCTAGTGATTTTGCAGTTGGTGCGGTTTTAGGTCAAAGGAAAGATAAAGTCTTGCACGATATCTATTATGCCAGTAAGACTTTAGATGAAGCTCAAGTTAATTATGCCACCACGGAAAAGGAGCTGCTTGCTATAGTATATGCCTAGATAAATTTCGTGCTTATCTTGTAGGTTCGAAAGTTATTGTTTATACTGACCATGTAGCTCTTAAATATCTACTGGGAAGAAGGAAGCCAAACCGAGGCTTATTCGGTGGATTTTGCTGCTTCAGAGTTGATCTCGAGATTCGTGATAAGAAGGAGCAGAGAATGTGGTAGCTGACCACTTATCGAGGATACGGTTATGATGATGGGGAGATCTCTACCCCAATTGACGATTTTTCCCTGATGAAAATTTGTGTGCGTTTGTGTGAATTCCCCTTGGTTTGTGATTTCGCTAATTACGTTGTAGGAGGGTGGTTTTACCTTCTGATTGACTTATCAGCGAAAAAGAAAAATTTTTGCACGATGTTAAGCGCTACTTTTGGGATGATCCTAACTTGTTTCGTGAGTGGCAGATGGTTTATACAGGAAATGTGTTCGGAATGGAAGTATATATGGTGTCCTTCACCTTGCCATCACCACCCTATGGAGGTCATGCTGGACCCTCCAAGACGATGTTCAAGGCTTGGAATCAGGTTTCTATTGGCCACGATCTTACAGGATGCGAGAGCCTTTAATGTCTTGCGATTCCTGCAACGAACAGGGGAACATCTCACAAAGGCACGAAATGCCGCAAACAGGTATATTGGAAGTTGAGATCTTTGATGTTGGGGTATTGACTATATGGGACCCTTCCCATCTTCTAATGGAAAACCGTTACATTTTAGTTACTGTGGATATGTTTCTAAATGGGGGAAGCTCTTGCTCCCCCCATTGTGATTCTAATACGGTGTTGCGGTTGTTTAAGCAGGTCATTTTTCCTAGGTTCGGAGTCCCTAGAGCTATCATCAGTGATGGGGGGAAGCATTTCCATGAGAATAGGTTAGATAAGCTGCTGGAAAAGTACGATGTTTACCACAGAACAGGACTAGCATACCACCCAAAGACAAGCGGCCAAGTTGAGGTTTCCAATCGCAAAATCAAGTCCATCCTCGAAAAGACAGTTGCAAAATCGAGAAAGGATTGGACTAACAAGCTCTATGATGCTCTATGGGCGTATAGGACGGCTTTCAAAACTCCAATTGGCACCTCACTGTTTCGGTTAGTTTATGGTAAAGCATTTCACCTTCCGGTTGAATTAGAATACAAAGCATACTGGGCAGTAAAGGAATTTAATATGGATGCCAAGCTTGCGGGAGAAAACGACTTCTTCAACTGAATGAGCTCGATGAATTCCGTTTAGCTGCATACGATAGTGCAAAAATATTTAAAGAAAAGACTAAGAGGTGGCATGACAAAAGAATCAGGAGAAGGGAATTTCAAGTTGGTGACAGGGTACTCCTATTTAACTCCCGTCTCAGATTGTTTCCTGGAAAACTGAAGTCCAGGTGGAGCGGTCCTTTTTTAGTTACTATGGTGAGCAAATTCTGGTTCGTTGAAGTCTAAAATGATAAAGGTGAAAAATTCAAGGTCAACGGACAACGATTGAAGCTCTATTATGAAGGTGATGCGGTTGGATTAGTAGAAGAGTTGCAATTCTACAATCCCGATTCACATTGACCACTCCGGAGCCACGGTCAAGCTAATGACCCTAAACAAGCGCTTCTTGGGAGGCAACCCGAGCTTTCTATCCCTTTTTAACTCTTTTTATGTGTTTTTTGTGTGTTTTAGTTTTTTTTTTTTTTCGTAATTTTTAGTTAGCTGTGTTCTTGTGTTTTTTGTGTGCTTCTAGGTTTAGTTGAGTAACTAGAGGTTTTCGGTTGCATTCCGTAGTTAAAAATCTAAGTGAGGGTCAAGGTAAGTAAAAAGAAAATTTTAGATGAAGGAAAAAAAAAGCAAAAGCCGGGTAAAATGGGGCAGATGCGGGCGCATAAGGAATTTATGCGGGCGCATCTCACCTACAAAATGCCCAAAAATTCTGCAGCAGGGGTCGATGCGGGCGCATAAGGAATTTATGCGGGCGCATCAAACCCCAGTAGCCCCAATCTTCTAAAATTTGTGCGAGATGCGGGCGCATAAATGTGTTATGCGGGCGCATCTCGGCCCGATTTTTCTTTTTTTTTTTTTTACTTCTTTTTACTCTCTTTTATTCCCTTTTATCCTTTCTTCCTCTCACTTCTCACTTCACATATTCTTCTTCAACCTTCAACCTCCATTAAAACCTTACTTTCAAAAATTTCTTTCTCTCTTATCTCACTCAATCTTTCTCCAAATCAACTCAAATTTTAACACAAGCATCCTCTCATCTCCCTCAACAAAACCCCTCAATCAATTTTCGAAAAAAATCTGAAATTTGGGGCTATTAGGGGCGCGCGAATTTCTGGAAATTTGGGGCGTTTTTTTGACTAATTTTGGACTCTTTGGGCGTTTTTTCTACTTTGCTTCCAATGATCTTCATCTATTAAGGTATAAATCTAACTTTGAGTAAGTTTTGACAAGTTTTCTTGATTTTTCATGGCGTTCACACTATAGGGTTTCGTAGTTACGAATTTGTAGTATGATTTTCTTGAATTTTATGCTTGTGTGATGTTAATAGTTAATTGTTTAGTTGTTATTAATTTTCAATTTCAAGTTTATAACTTAGTAAATTCATGCTCTTATTTTAAGATTGTGAACAATGCTTTGGTTTCTTAAGATGATGATATTGTAGTCTTGACTTGCCAAATTTTTGCCTTAATTTGTGTTGATAATGTCATGAAAGTTTGATTATATTTCCTTTCCATGAGTGTAGTTTGTTACTTGGTGAACTAGGGTGCTTTGAATTAGTAATTGAGGTTTAAAATGTCGGTAATAGTTACACTTTTGGTTTCATGAGAATGGTGTTTTTACTGGAATTATGTTGGAACCTTTGGAAATGTGTGGCAACCTTGGATTTTTGTTGAAAAACATTGGTTTTGGTAATTGTTGGTAGCCTCGCGGCTTTTGGCTAGATTGATAAAATAGACGGGTCTTTCCGAAATTTCCGCTCAATTTGTCTAATTGAAGAATTTTTTTCACTGCATAAGCTTGCTATGTTATGTTGTTTTGTCACGAATTTCACTATGGTTCTAATGTATCCCTTTTCGATTTTCAGGAACCATGAGCTCTCACAGAACTTCGAGGAAATCATAGAGGACCGAGTCTTCTACCTCGGCTTCTAGGGGCAAACAACCTGCGGGCTCCAGTTCTGGCGACCCCGCACCACCAAACCGCCGCCAACAACAAGCTCGGTTCGAGAGACTGCAAAAGCGGCCCATCCGCTCCACCAGATTCTTTGACCGTAGCACCTGCGATGAGATGGGGATCACTGACCAAGTGGTCCAGATGGCGGATAATATCGGCTGGGGTGCATGGCTTGGAGTCACCATGCCAGGACCAGATGGCGAACCAATGGCCCCACCTACATACCGGGAACTCACTCTGGAGTTCCTTTCCATCTTCCACTTCAGGGTTATTGTACGGAACCCCAGTAACCCAACAGCCCGAACGAGGATGGTCAGTTTCAAAATCTTCGGCACCCATTATGAGCTCACCTTGCAACAGTTCAACGAACACTTCTTCTGGGACCCGTACAACTTGGTTTCTGTAGCTCTCGAGCATGGTTGGTCCAACTACGAGGAAGCTTCCTGGTGGCTCCGTATCACTGACGACACCACCCCCTATGCCTCATCCACCAGTAAGACCTCGGAGGTTCAGCATGCAGCCCTCCGGTACTTCCTCCGCTTCGTTGTCTATTGCCTATTTTCCCGAGGAGAGCTGGGGCAAGTCTATCCAGATGAGTTCAGACTACTGTGGTTAGCTACCGAGGGCTCCCATCTACGAGGCCGAGACTACAACTACGGGTTCTTCCTTGCCCGTAGATTTGCTGAGATAGCTGAAGGTGCCACAAACACGGGGGTCATTTACTGTGGAGGCATGATTACCTGGCTGGCCTACCAGTTGGGCCACCGAGAGAACTTTGAAGGGTTGCACCCCATTGAAGAAAACCCAATGATGGACATCCCCTCCTTGCGGACTGCCGGGTTCTGCAGAACATACACCAGGGGCTGGCAGGAACGCTTGGTATGGAATGTCCGAGAACTATCTTGGTGCTACCTTCCCAATGCCTTCACCTCCACCTACTACCTTGACCACCCCGAAGGCGTGAACCCCTGGAGGATCCCCCCAGACCCTATTCCACTGGTCGAGAGGACGGATGCCGAGAAGAGGGCCCTTAGAATGGCCCAAGTAATGCAGTAGGCGGGGGGTGTCCCTCAGGAGGACATTCCTGAACACCCAGCTCCGCCCCTCCCACCTCCCCAGGGCGCCTTTGACATGACACCACTGATGAACCGCCTGGACGAAATGCATGCCTACAACACTCAACGGTTCGATCAGATTGACCAGCGGTTCAAGCAATACGGACATCGGTTTGACAGATTAGATGATAGTGTCCGCGGTCTCCGAACCGATGTGGATCACCTGCAGCGGGTCCAGTGGAGAGAGCACATGCACCATGTCGACCAGGGCCACGTGTAACCATTTCCCAACCACCCTAACTGGCCACCCCAGTACGACCCTAATGTGGACCCCACCTCCTACCCACTCCACCACCACTACTCCCAGTTTCCACCTTATGGCGGGCCCGGGCAGCAGTAGGACGGCCTGCAGCTCCTATTCCCTTCCCCATTTTTATTGATTATGTATCCCGGGACGGGACAATGTTTGGCTTGGGGGGGGTGATTAGTTACTCTTGTTTAGGGTGTAATTAGTTGTAAACAGTTTTTTTTTTCCTTTTATTTTTCTTTTTGGACTTGGTTTTTTTCCCCCTGCAGATATGACATTTGGAGCAGGACTAGGACTTCTGATATTGGATTTACGGTTTTGGTTGATTTACATTGGGTTAGATGTTCCTAAACTCCGTTCTCCTTTTGCTTGTACTTGTATGTTTTGGGGATAGCTGTTTAGCCTTAGGTTTTTTTTTCTGCTTTCTAGTGTAGTTTTTACTGCTTTCGTAGGACCGTTACATGGTTTGTATCGTCCCTTAAGGCCGGGAGTTTACATGTAACCAAAAAAATGTACTGCTTTCCTAGTTTAATGTAGTTCAGCTTTAAAAAAGAGAATTCTTATTGTGATTGGCTAGCTGCTCGTCTCGGTTTTTCGTTGATTTGACTTTTCATGTACCCATTTGCTTAAATTTTTGAAACTTCATGATTCTTGTATTTGGATGAGTTTACTTATGTGATTTGCCGGGCATGACTTAGTCTTAAATTGCTAGCATTCCTTGTATTTGTCAACTCTGTCTAACCTTGCTTGGGTCTTGGACTTGAACTGTGTTAGCGGGAGGATTTGAGCCACTTTTGATCTTATAGGCTACATTAAATTGTATTCTTTTCATGTGTGCTTAGTTCCTGGTGCATTTATGATCTTGGATTTGCCTTTGGACTTTAGTAACTTTTAATTGAGGTTTTGTTGCATGTTGCGCATGATAAGAGGCATTCAATTGTGTTAGAGCTTCCAGATACATTATTAGGATTTTCATGCTGAACATTTTTCCCCTTGGTCCTGTGTTTTCTTAAGCCTTTATCCCTCACAAAATTTAACCGCATTACGACCCTTTTTGGCCTTGGTGTTTGATAACATATTGTATGCCCAAGCTTGGCTTGGGGGTGTCATATTGTGGTTTGTTGTGGTTGTTGATTGTTGTGATGGTGTATTTGGAGGATTTGGTAAAATTGTGAATTTTTGATGTACAGGAGGTTCTATAAGTTTCACATTAAGGCTCTGCGTACCAATGACTGGAACTATGTTTTAAAACATAATGTGTCGGTTTCTAATTGTGATTTGGAGTCCAGTTATGTACGTGTGATAGTTTGGTCTTAATGGCTAACTATTAAGAGTCGTGAAACTAAAGTGAAATGAAGAAAAAAAAAAAGAAGAAAAAAAGGGCAATGAAATTGAAAGAAAAAAAAAGAAAGAAAAAAAGAAAAAAAAATTTTGAGGAAAAAGAAAAAAAAAAGAGAAAAACAAGTTGAAATTGAAGTAAATGAAGGAAAAGCTTGAGTTCAGTTTACATTTGTGCTTTGAATGAAAATAAAGGTGTGAAGTGAATGAAATTCTAAAAGTTTGGTTTGATTCGGTTGGATTTGGATGATGGGAGACATTGATGTTATTGTATGATGTGTTGGTGAGTCTCCGATGTTTTATATGCGTATACTCCGCATTTTCAGCCACATTATCCCCAATTTATCTTACCCTTCACCCTAGCCTTACGTTACAAGCTTATAAAGTCCTCTTTGATCTTCATGTACATACTTTGGTTGATTGTGGAAGAGTCTTTTGGCAAAGTCGTAGAGTATTAATTGCATTTCGAGTCGACTTTAGGATTGAGTGTATACCTTTAAACACTTGCATGAGGTGTGAGATGTGGATTTGGGCTCCTCAAAAATTGCATTCAAACACTATTGCATTTGCGTTCCATTTTCTTATGGTTGGGTGGTGAGGGTGAGCTACATTGTTAGATGCTCAATTGTGTGGAGT
Organism: Suaeda aralocaspica; assembly: GCA_016808085.1. Taxonomy (NCBI): domain Eukaryota; kingdom Viridiplantae; phylum Streptophyta; class Magnoliopsida; order Caryophyllales; family Amaranthaceae; genus Suaeda; species Suaeda aralocaspica. Next base: position 565,760 of record PYUH01000359.1, on the reverse strand, counting down.
GACAACCCGTGAGCTATTCTAGTCATCGATTCATTAAACTTGCTTGGTTGGCTTTGTTTGACTTTTGCTTAGGAATGTGTAGCATTTGACTTGCTTTGATCTTAGTAAACTCGGAAGGATCCTTGAGTTGTGATGCATATGTTTTTATGGGGTGAAAGTCATTTCGTTATCTTTGCTCGGGACGAGCAAAGGCTTGGCTTGGGGGAATTTAATATGTGCGGTTTTTATTGTGTTTTTCCCCCTTGTTTCGGGCCAGTTTTATGCCTAATGGTTGTTATTTTGGCTTTATTTTAGCTCATTTGGTGTTCTTTAGCAATTTGAAGTGTTTCGTCAAGTTTGATTGATTTCCGGCAATTTTAGAGCTTTTTTTAGTTTGATTTTATCCATTGCGGTTGTTATGCTCAGTTTTGGTGTGTTTTGTAATTTCAGGCACGGAAACCGAGGCTCGGAACGAAGCCGGAAAACTTGGACGGGATAAGAATGAAGACGCATGGAAGTGCGTGCCAAAAAGTTATGTAAACAAGTATTGAAGAAGTCTTGAAGAAATAAGAAGAGAAGAAACAAATAAGGCTTCTGAAGACCATATGCGCCCGCATGAAATTGACATGCGCTCGCATTTAATGAAGTTTGTAGCTGAAGAGGCGTTCTGGGAGGTTGATGCGGGCGCATAAATCTCCTATGCGCCCACATCAGCTAGTTTTCCGGAATTTTTATTTTTCTTTTATTTTCTTCGTACTTAGGCTTTGTAAGCCCAACTCTAGGTACAATAGGCACGACTTTCTAGGCAAAATAACAGAGGCCTTTCATAATTTAGAATTACTCTCTTAGGATTTATTTTTAAGCATTTTTTCTCTCTCAAATTAATTTGGGGAATTAGGGTTTTTGTTCTTGACAATAAAATTTCAATTCAATTCAAGTTCTTCGATTCGTTCTTCAATTTGGTAATCCTTTTACTTTTGTTCTTTATTTTAGTTTAATTTATGCTTTTTAGTTTCTTTAGTCTAATTAATTTAGTTAATTGTTGATGTTAATTGGTTTAATTGCCAATTACTTCATGAACTCAATTATGAATTTTATAACTATGTTTGCTTTAATTTTCATAATCATGAGTGAGTAGTCAAATTTCTAGGGTTAGGGAAACCTTGATTAATTAATGGACTAATTAAATTAGATTGTTTCAATTCCGTAATTAGTAGTCAAATTCCTATTATTGGGTTTTTCGTTTACAATTGAATTGTGCGCAGATTTAGTTGTAATTTTGGTAATTGTTGAATTTGATGCCGAGAGGTAAAAATACCACAATAAGACCACTGAATAATAGGCGGAATTAGTCTAGGCATGAGCGAGAGCCGCTAGATGAGTTTCGAGGGAGTCTAAATTCGAGAGAATTAGTGAGCCCTAATTTGACGATAGTTGTGAGATTGAACGATCTTTGTTAGTGAATCCATTAGTTGTTCTTGGTGACCCGAATGACCCTAGGCTTAATTTATTGGTTTTAACCTTCGTCATTTCCCGTAATTGATTAGTAGTTAATTAGTAGTCAGTTAGTTAGTCAACATTTCTCAACCAAGGCCCTTTGTACGGTTTAAGCTTTTTAGAACTAATAGAGTTCAATTGCTTCCCTGAGGATTCTATCCTTACTTCCCTAGCTACATTAGTTAGTGTCGTTTGGTTTATTTTTGATAGGTGTGCGATAGCCTCATCAAGAATCGAGACGAGATGGCCTCCAACATCGACACGCTTGAAGAACTAAGAGAAGACGCATATCTAAGAATGGCGACGCATCAGCAAATCGTCGCAAGAAGCTTCAACAAAAAAGTTAAGGCAAGAGTGTTCAAAATTGGGGACTGGGTATTAAGGAAAGTGTTCCAAAATACCAAGGACCCGACAGATGGTAAGCTGGGGCCAACCTGGGAGGGACCGTATCAAATCATCAACATAGCAGGAAAAGGGGCGTAAAGACTAGTCTCACGAGACGGTAAGACCGTTCCAAGAAGTTGGAACGCGACACACCTTAAGCTTTACCACTTTTAAGTCAAAAGTGCAAAGGTAATAAATTTTCTCTAAGTCTTTCACTGTGTTTTACACTTCGACGAACAAGTACTGACTTAAGCATCGGAGGGCCGTTGGCAAAAACGCCAACGACCAGTCCTAACGATGCGTCTATGCAGGACCTGCAGGATCTAAACTCCAGAGACTCGTCACGATGACACAGTCTAAGCAGTCCAACGCAAGTAAATATCAGACGAAGCACGCCAGAAGGTACCTAATCAAGGCAGAGCTTCGTCAGATATTAAGGGGCAAATGTGCACATCTAACCTAGTCCCCCGGTACGCTAGACCAACGAGGCACCGCGACGCCTATTCTAAGAGCAACAGTAATAAAGGCCTTCAAACGAGACTGAAAATGATGTCTCGTCATCTCCTACGCGTGCGATACATAAATAATAACGCGCGATAAAACACATAACACAAGCAGTCAAAAACCACAGTGATATACCAACAAAAGCGACTGAAACATTCAAAAGCAAACACACAGCATGTCAACAAAAGCAATTTAAGCACACAGAAACATTCAAAGATGTTCAAAAAGTCGCAAAAGCTAAAGTACCTAGTCGTTCCCACGAACAACAAAATAACAAAGTACTAAGCTGTTCCCATGAACGACGCAACAAAACACACAAGTAAATTGTTCAAAAAGGCCATGCAACGGCCATCAAAAGACCTAATGTTTAAGCATTAAAAATTCAAATGTAAAGTGGCCAACAGTCACGCCACGTCTTCGTCATCCTGGTTCGTCTCAGTAGCAATCTGATCTGCATTAGTAGAAGCAGGGGCAGACTCAGCAGTAGATTTTTGCTCCTCCACGGTCGCCTCCTCGTCAACCAGATCAGCCATACTCCCAATCCCAGCCAGGTACCTGTCTAGTTCGGCCTGAGCATCTTCCAACGTCAGTTGCCCATCCACAAAAGTCTTCAAGACCTTAGCGTGACTCCTTTAACAAAACCAGTAACCCCATCAAAAATGCAGTAACCCCATGAAAAAATCAGTAACCCCATAAAAAATCAGTAACCCCTATAAAAAATCAGTAACCCCATGAAAAATTCTAGTAACCCCATAAATAAATCATTTACAATGAACACAAGAACCAGTTAAAAACTCTAGTAACCCTTTTAAAACAATAAAAAACACTATCAAATCACACAATAACCCCTTTTGAAACTCTAGTAACTCCTTTAACAAAACCAGTAACCCCAGCAAAAATTCAGTAACCCCATGAAAAAATTAGTAACCCCATGAAAAATTCTAGTAACCCCTTAAATAAATCAAGTAACCCTTTTAAATGAACACAAAGAGCAGTTAAAGACACTCACACTTTTTGCAGCTTCTTTGATTTCTGCATCAGTAAGAAGATCAGGAGGAAGCTTGAAAGTAACAACACGATCATTGTTAACAGCAACATTAGAGCACTCAATGCCATGTACATTTTCGTCATCCTCCTTACATACATTCTCAACTAGATCAGAATTAACAGGAGGATGTACTTGAGAGAGATTCTCAACTTCTTCAAAAGAATCAACAGATGTACCCGCTTCACTAGATAAATGAATATCTTCAATATGTATTGACTGAGATTCTGTATCAACAAAAACTTCCTCCTCAAATGTTTCTTTTTGTTGCTGATCTTCAACACCCAACTTATCTTCATGAACCAACTCTTGTTCTTGATCTCCATTATTAGCTTGCTCTTGATCTCCAACATCATCTTCTCCTTTCATCTCATCATCACATTCATAATCAACTCCAACATTCTGTTCCACACCTACAACATTCTCTTCATCTTTCTCACTATCAACAGCTTCAACATCTTCCTTACTCTGAACAACTTCTACCACTTGCTCATCATGCACAATTTCAACTTCTTTCTCATTGTGCACAGTTACATCCTCTTTCTCTGCATCAACATTCACATTTTCATCATCTTCCTCACTCTCCACCAAGAGCTCATTGTCAACACAAGTAATAGGAAAATGATCATTGTCCAACTCACCAACACCCCATTTTCCACTTTCAGCTTGCAACCTGTCCCTAAACTTTTCATCAGTCCAATGTTGAATCAGAGGTAAACTCCTAGGTAAAGCATCTCCTCTATCAAGCCTATGAAAATAACATAACTGTAACAACAACAAACAGCCACCCACATACTTTGAACTAGAAGAATAGGAATTCAAGTTTGCAGCTAGGTTATCCAAACAATACTTGCACCAATTATAATTTGCAATCTGATCAACATCCTCCAATGCCTTAACAATCTTGAAATCAGCAATTCTATTAGGAGTGGGTGCATAAAGAGTACTCATTGCATATATAAATGATCTTTTAAACTCATCATTTCCTCTCTTCATTTGCTTATCATTCACCATCTTGTTGTATAACAATGAAACACCGATGGTTTCTTTGCACTTATAAAGATTCCTCCAACGCACTTTGATGTGTTTTTCAGTATGACCACTAATGACCGGAACATCATCCCCCTTAATAGGTATACCAAAAACATCATGAAAATCTTCTGGTTTTACATTGAACCNTTGGTTTTACAATGAACCCCTTTCCATCAGAAATAGTGAAGTACCTCGACTAACACACAAATTTTGAACACAACCAACGCATCATCTCTCGAGGAAACTCAAACAACTTAATGTCAAAGACACTGCCAAAACCAATCTCCTTAACAGCTTTTTTCTGTTTTTCAGAAAGCTCCTTGCATAAACTCAGTACCCCAAATGTTCTGCATCGTGATATCAAATTCGAACCTTTGTCACTGCAAAAACAAAACACAAACAAAAACATAGTAACCTCATTATAAGAAAGCTAGCAATCCCTATAAAAGAATCTAATAACCAAACAAAAAACATAGTAACCCCAGTACAAGAAAGATAGTAACCCATATGATAGAATGCTAGTAACCCCTATAACAGAATCCAGTAACCCAAACAAAAAACATAGTAACCCCAGTACAAGAAATATGGTAACCCCTATAAAAAAATCTGATAACCCAAACAACAAAACATAGTAACCCCTATAAAAGAATCTAGTAACCCAAACAAAAAACATAGTAACCCCTATAAAAGAATCTAGTAATCCAAACAAAAAACATAATAACCCCTGTAAAAGAATCTAGTAACCCATACAAAAAACATATTAACCCCTACAAAAGAAGTTAATAACCCAAACAAAAAACATAGTAATCCATATAAAAAAAAACTAGTAACCCAAACAAAAAAATCACAGCAAGCATTAAAAAAAAAAACTAACAACAAATACAAAATACAACCTAGAAACTAAATCTGGTAACCCCTAAAAAACAACATAGTTAAACATGGTAACTATTACAAATAAAAACCACAACCAAAATAAAAGAATCAACTTAAACAAAAGTCTAAAGAAGAAGTACATACTGAGTTATGTCTTCTTTTGTAACATCAATACTATCTTCATGAGAACTACCAACAACAGCAGCACTGTCATCAGCAACCTTTCCCTTTTTTTTTTGAACGACCTTCAATGCCTTCAATCTTTGAATCACCACGTCGTTTATTGCGAGAAACTACCACATCATCCTTAGATAACTCTGCTTCTTTTCTTAATTCTTTATCAAATGTTGCAGAAACATTAGAGTCCTCTGCATAACTACGAACACTTTCCTTCACAGTCCTTCTAGACTTAGGAATCATATCAGACAGCAGCACATCATCATCAAATTCATCATTAAAAGTAGAAGATTCATCTTGAGAAACTTTTTTCTCAAAATTAAGATCATCAAGTGTCTCCTCAGAATCATAACCACCTCCAACAGTATTTTTAGCATCACCTACTGCTTCATCATCTACTTGCTCATCACCACAACCTTCCTCCTTATCCTCTGAAACACATGCATCATGTAATCAACATTTTATACACTAAATCACTAAACAACATTCAAACAATCAAGAAAACTGCATATTTGAAACAAACTTGTTAAAATAATTAAAAAAAAAATTCTGCAAATCACACTTCATCACACCTAAGATTAACATTACCAAACAAAAAATCAAAAAAATAACAACATCTAAAGCTACAAACTCTACATCAAAAGTTACAGTTACTAAAATTCTTCAAACAAAACTTCCTCAAAACCGAAATTACACTTACTAAAAGCACAAAAATGACAAAAATTGCATCAGATAGTTGAAATAGCACAAATAGCAATGGTCAACTATATAAGCATCAAATAGCACAAAATTGCATGAATTCCACAAATTAACAACTGAAACTGAAATTAGGGTTACACATTAAAAATTCAAACAAAAATTAAACAAAACAACAATTACACAAATTCAAAGCAAAGGTCAACCAAAACTAACATATACTACACATATATAACAACTACAAATACAAAATAACATCAAATCAAAGACCTAAAACATGAATTTCAAACTAAAAAACATGAAATCAAAGACGAACAACACAAAATCAAAAACTAAAACTTAAAATTCACAAATGTAGTTACTTACATTATCATCTATGATACGAACAGAACTATGACGCCTACCACTGCCTTTAACAACAACCTTACGTCTAGTCATTTCTAAGTAAAAATTCAGAATTCTGAACTTCAACACCAAAATCTTGAAGATGAAAAGCCAAAATCACGCAACAAAGAAGAACAATTATGTTATCAAAATACAGAGAATTTGGAAGAGAGAGAAAAGAAAAATGAAAGAGAGAGAAATGTCGGTTACAAAAATAAGGAAATGAAATGACAATTGAAAATTTAAACAGTAAATGAGAAAACGGAAAAAAAAAAACTAACTCTTAACGCTGTCAGTTAAACCTCAAATTGGGCTTTTATTAAAATTGGGCTGCCGCACGAAAACAAAAGGTGTGGCAGGCCGTATTTAAGACAAACCCTTTTTAATTTGTATATTGAGGTTTTTTGGTGTCACTTTGCTAGAAGCAGTCCACTGCCCTGGGTACACCCTAATACCCTATCACTTTCTAATCTCATTGGATAGAAAAGTTCTTGATTTTGTTGTTGTTCTTTAATTAAATTTGAAAATAAAAATACATCAATTTACACTAGGCATATCGATTACCTTATTCCATTTGTTTAAGGTGTCAACGGGTTCTACGACCGTTCTACTCATGTGGGATCAAATGATTCAAAATTTCAAATCCCTATCATATCTATTATCTATGCTTATAAAATTTACTTCTTGTAATGATTCTCAATTCTCATAACTATGTTTACATATTTGTTTAAAGGGACAAATGAGGCTGCTAATTGTTTAAAGGAACAATGAGTTGTCTTATTTGCAAATAACCCACATCCACACCCACGCCATGCCATTTATTTTTATTTTTTTGTACGTTTATACTTTTTTTTTTCATTCCTTTATTTAACAAACCCAAAGTGCATGGTTTGACTTATATAATTTCATCGGAAATTTTCTGGTCACAACTCAAACCCAACATTGTTCTGTTCACGGAGCAAAGTTAATGTGTGATTTTAATTTTAGATGCATAGTGTGCAGTTTAATTTAGTTTAATTCCCATAACCTTCCTCTCAAAAAAAAAAATAAATAAATAATAAATAAATAAATAAATAAATAAATAAATAAATAAATAAATAAATAAATAAATAAATAAATAAAAATAAAATAAAATAAAATAAAATAAAATAAATCTCAAATTGATGAGTTTTTATTTAAAGCATATAATAATTACAAGACTTTATTATGAAATTGATGAGTTTTTGATGGACTACACTCAAATTTTTAAGGACTCATAATTGTATGTAATTGAACGCAAGTATGAATTATTTAGTTTTTTGTGATTGATTTTCAAATTTTGTAGCACGTGATTGAAAGATATGAAGTTATTAAAACCTAACCAAGGCCTAATAACGACTGAGGATGCATTCTCTATTTAACTTTTGGATTTTCTCCTCAAATTCTCTCACAAGCGCTATGATTTCTCAATAACAAAAAACACACGATCTTATTATTGATAGGATAACATATATATAACCCTTAGAATTGAAATATCCATACTACACAAAAGCTTAAATAAGATAGATTTTATCATTAACATGGAGAGCATGTTTCGTATTAAATCTTGACAAAATATTTCTAAAATGATCAACCGAATTAATCTAAAAAAATTCCTAAACAACTATCTAACTCAAAATCTTCCTAAATAACAAGACAAAAATAATGAAAAACCCGTCAGAGTGAGAGGGAAAAACCCTATAGGCAAAATAAAAATAACAATGTGAAAATAAGCTAATTACTAAAACTAATTATTTTTTTAGAGAAGTGAGGTTGGTATGTCGATCCATATTAGTACGTACTTTGAAACATTAAATATCGAAGTCATAATGAATTTGTGGTTATACACTCAAATTTTGTTCCAAATGTCATGTGTTTGATTTGTATTTTTATCTGAAATTATCAATAAGATAGAATCAATCTTTCGCTCATTTACGCCATAACCATTTATTTATTTTTTTGACGTGAAACTTATTGGTGCAATATAAAAAAGAAAACAGACCTATTATGCCTGTCATATACACTTCGTGCAAATCAGTAATTAGTTGAGCAAATCTTCTTAGGTTGTAATGGCATTATATATAGCAATGGTTGTCATTTCGTCCTCCTAGACAACAATATAAAGTATTATCATTTGATAGGCTTATTTATAATCATAAAGTTTATTATAGTTGTACTACTAATTAATATTTAATAATGGGGCAAAATGCCACCAATATTGTCACTGCGATTTCTATTGGTATTGCATTTTCTCTCTTCCTTTCCTTCTCAGGTAATTAACTTCTATCTTGATTCCTACACCTATTTTAGATACTCTAGGGTTGTTTGTTTATAATGGAATGGAATGGATGCAATACTATAATGTTAGCCTTAGATCAGATTTACTCCGTATCTATTTGGCTTCGCAACAAACTCTGGTTTTGGCCAAATATGTGTGGGACAGTAACCGAAAGGTGGAAGCTAAGTTACGATCTACGGGGTATGAAGGAAGAAAAGGCTCTATTTTCACATTTGCACCGACATATGACTTTGTTGTATACTTGTATTGTTATATTGTTTTAAGTTTAATTTTCCCACTCCTCTTGAATTGCATCGGTTATGATTGGTGTAGCTAATCAGGCCAAAATTATAGGGCCATTAAACACCCCTAATTTCTTTATGGGTACTAGGGGGCTACAAGAGTGGAGTGAGAATCGATCTCAAAATCTTCTAAAATTAGAAGGGAAGCTGTCAAACACCTCTAATGAAGCCACTAGAATTCCACATGGAACCAATATCTTATTTTTCGAAAATGTGAATTGTAAAACGAAAATGCCATCTTTGACCATGTAGCAAAATCTGTAGTTAGTTAATTATGAGCCTTGAGCGACCCTTCCTATGTCCATTAGTCCATCTGTCCATGTGAAAACAATTGCGCGGTTCACCGAAAAAGTTTAACCACTGAACTCTCACATCATCACATCTTAGCGTATTAACATGTTATCAGTTAATTCCGCTAATTGCTATATTCACCTAAAACTCTAATTGATGTTGCATGATATCAGTTTTGACAACGGCTGCAAAGGTTGACAATGCTCCGTCAACACTTGAGCAAAGAACATGTAGAAGGATTCAACAATCTTGTGGAGGTGTAGCAGCATTTCGATGTTGTGAAGGACTAGAATGCATTTTACACGGTCACTACCCAGATGCAACCGGAGTATGTATGCAAAAAACATGTAAATCCGCTGAACAATACTGTGGAGGCATTGCTGACTACCAATGTTGTGACGGCCTAAAATGTGTATACAATGGAGATCATCCTGATGCTGGTGGTATATGTAAGCGAAAAAACACATGTCGCAACACTTACAAACTTTGTGGAGGAATCAACAGATTAAAATGTTGTGAAGGATTAAGATGTGTACTTGACATTGATTACCCAAGTGTTGGAGGAGTTTGTATGCCATCGGGACGAAAATGTCAAACAAAGTATGAACCTTGTGGAGGTGGTACTGGACTACAATGTTGTGACAGATTTGTATGCATATATGATGAAAGTAGCTACCCTGATACTGGAGGTGTTTGTATGCCGTCGTACCATCAACAAAGCTATTAAAGTAGAGCCATATATGTATGGTGTTTGATCTTGTTTAAGTTTATATTAAAGTACGAGTTCATGTGTTGTTGCTGTACTCTTTTTTCATCAGTCACCAATTGTTTTGCACTTTTGCATAATTAAGATGCTTCAATTTCTTAAAAATACGAGTGTGTCATGTTTGATTGTTTGTGATCCTTTATTGAGATGAAATCCTATGATTTTCCATGTCCTGTTGTATATATATCCCTTGATATTGTTTTTGGATCATTTGCCAAAATGGCTAATTTAGCCAAAATATCTATCAATATGACAATTTTTAAAATTAAATTTCCAAAATAGCTATACTATTGGCCAAGTACGTTGAATAATATGTTTTTTTCCCCTTTTTCTTCTCAAACATTTTTTAGTTTTTTTTTAATTTAAATAAAAGGGGAAAAAAGTAACCTAAAGTTTTTAGTTTCTAATTATACTCCGTATATTAGTTTTACGGTTTTAGTCGTTTAGTTGCATTCTTGGAGCAATTATCCAATCCAATTCCCCACTTTTAGTCATTGATTAAATGTTTTAAAATGTCTTCATAAATTAATGTGACGATTCAAAAATAGATGAAATATAATCATGTATTTAGTTAATAAAACTTTGGTGATTGTTTCTCAAACAGCCGCCCAAGAATTCCTTCAAATTAATTAAAAATTGCAAATTTAAGTGGAATATACATGATAATATAAGAAGTTCATATATAACTATATAAGTCGTATTAATTTGTATTGCGAACCTTCACATTACATGGGAATGCCAACAAATAAAAACAGAAGGAAAAAAAAAAAGTATTCAACACTTTTGACAATTAATTAATTATTATTGGAATAAAACCTTTCACATGTCAACCTAGCCTTACTTAGCAAGCACGGTTCGTTCAAGGTTTGATAACTAGTTAAGGCTTCTAGTGTTGGCTATAGGCCTTAACGACTGGATCATGTACGTACTACTTGGTTAATAAGCTTAAACATATTCCAATACCAGGAGGAAGCTTCAATTTATCAAAACTAATGCCGCCAATTGGAGGAAGTGTTCGAGTATCAACACAATTTCCTTTACAACAGCCGTAAGGACCATAAGGTACACAGATCTGGAGATTTTGTTGACACTTTTTAGATGGAATAGTTGTATCACCTATAGGTGTACATACGCCTATACCCCCCGGAAGATTTTCAAGGTCTCCGGTGCAAGAAAGTCCTTCACAACAACCGTAATCACCATATTGCATACAAAGCTCTGTTAAATCCCTACATGTTGATGGATTTGGTTGAGCTAGTGACTTAGTTAGAGCGAAAACTGTGAACAGAATAGCAATGGAGAAAAAGTTGATAGAAAACCTAGCCATTTATATTTGTATGTGTTGTTGTTTACTACTTATGTATGTTTGATGAATCAAGTATTTATAAGATTTGTAAATGTAATACGTGCATGCTTTGATAATTTTTTATAAAAATTTTCAACTTATTAAAATAGTTGATTCCCCAATTCCCACACGCAAAAATAATAGGCAAGCACTGACGTCTAACAAATCAATTGCATCCATAAATTTCATTAAAATAGGAGGAAAATAATAGATATGTGGAAACTACAAATTCTGTTAAGATATTATTCACAAAATCAATGATGGACTAACAAATCAAATTCATTTGTAAATCTTTGTATACACATCCTGATGGAGCACGTCACGGAGAGTTAGTCCAACTTTGAAGGTTCCATCGTAAAATTATATGACATTTAGAAGGGAGAACAACTCCTTAAACTTATAAAGTGTTTAACACTCTCTTTACTACTTTATTTATCAATATAGGACATTCACTTATTTATAAACTTATAAAGGATAACCGTTTCGACCACAACAGTCCCGCTCACATATGATCGAGGTGGCATTTTTTATTCAAATACACATGATGTTTTGTGGGCTACAGTGGATTAATCTACACTTTTTCCTGACACGTGTAATTCTTAAGTTGGCTTACAGAAATAGCCATGAAAGGCCCAAAATAATGGTTCTTCCTTAAATATATATATATATATGACAGGCCAAGGCCACATCGTTTATCGAGATAGTTCACTTAAATCTATAAGGTTAGGAGGTTTCACTTTCAAATTAAAATGTTGAAAATAAAGGAAGTAGCCGCTTACTCCCTTTGTCCCTTAAATTTTGCAACATTTGAACTAAAAAGTTCTCATAAAAGGTGGGCCAGTGTTGCGAAAATTAAGGAATAGAGGTAGTAATTATATAAAATGTTTACCTATATTTACTCTGATCTCATTATCTATGTAAAACTATAAATTTATGACATGTGATATTTGGGAATGACCCGACTTAAGACACACCTGCTACTATAAATTGGTTGCAAACTAAAAAGCCTTTCCACTAGCGTAGTAAGGAATATTACTCATTATTCAAAGTTCCAAGTTGCAACCTTATTGATACCTACTTAGCATGGGTGGTTTTAATGGGTTGCCGTCTTCGAACCCGATTCGTCCTTGTATTAGGAACGATTCTGATTCTTCATGCTATAATTTACTGTACCCATTAATAATATTTTTTAGCGCAGCCGTTTTCAGTTCCCGTATTCATATTCATTTTCGACCCCATTCCCGACTCCGTACAACGAACGTAAATTGATAAAGAAGACAGATCATCCAATCTTCTTCTCCGTGAATTAAGCACAATTTATGAGTCCATGAAATTAAAGCAAACACATGGTTGCCTACGTCTGCAATGATGTGTTGCATTTCAATCCACAAGAATATGCAGAAATTCATTTTAGTTTAATAAGTTTGGTAACAGAATGATGTCTATTCTCTAATTTTAATGTCTTAAAAAATCATAATCATACAGCGAACTCATTATAAATAGTATCCCATGCAGACGAGCATCATAATCTTCTTTAAGTGCTCTTCGTCTCATATATATTCATATTCTCTAAGTATCATCTTAATAATATTCATCAAAAAAATGGCAAAGGTTGACATGAACTACACTATTATGGCAATAATATTTGCGATTCTTATACTTGTTACTACTTCAGGTTAGGCTTCTCTATTATTATTACTACGTATTATATATTATTATTATTATTATTATTATTTTCTTACACCATGTAATGACTTTAGCGGAGCTCCTAACATTAAAATTATAACTTTGAATAAAAAAAAAAATCATAATTTTTTTATGGTAAAGACATCAAGATATCAATCAAAAGTTATTACTACGTATTTGATATTCGAATTGGAATGTATTAACAAGTCTGACCGTTGGATGAAATCAGTTAAATAAAATAACAATATATCATTTTAATATATGTGTACGTACGTACTTGCAGTTTCAACATCAGCTGATGAAGAGGTACCCAAAGCAATCGGAGAGTGTCAAGGTTTGGGCAATATATGTGCTCCCACAGGTGTATATTCTTGCTGCGAAGGCCTTATTTGTACTGATGTCAAACTTGTTGTTGGAGTTTGTACCCCAAAATTACCTATACATTAGATTTCTACACCAGTTTTTGGATCGATGATCTTCTTATATACTGTACCACTATATGTTAAAATAAACCCTAATGGTTACTACAAGTGTGTTCGTCTTAATTATTTCAATATATAATAATAGCATTATTTTGATTTTGTTGCTTTCATTATTGTTGTAAAATATACAGTTTATGATTTTACAAATACTTCATCAAGAGGAATTCCCCTATAATAATTGTATTGTTTTTTGTTTAATTTACTTCATTAATTACTTAGCTTTATAAACAAAATTTTTAATTAGTAATAGATCAAAGTAATTAAGCTAATTTAATCATGCAATTCAATCCAAATATTAAATCCTCCTTCAATTTAATTAAAATTATCAAAACATACATCACTAATTATGCGATTAGTAAGATTTTAGGAATCTAATGTACAAAACTTGCAGTAAGGCCAGGGGCTATGCTGCACGTAGTACGTACATTAATTACTTGGACATTCCACATTTGTAATTCACTTCTGTGAGTTGTAGATTAAGAATGAATGAACTAAATATTCCACAATATGCATATTACTCAATCAAAGGAAATATACATTAGAAGTCGAAATCAACGAACCCAAAGTAATGAATTAATAACATATATATGCAATACAATAAGAATTTAGACATAACAATTCAAGGACTTGTAACTTTTACAAGGAATCGAAGTAACTTGTTGGGAGTTGACACGGCCTTAAGTGCATATTCCAACACCAGGAGGGAGATTAAGGCTTGATGGCTGAATGCCGCCCACAGATGGGGAATTTCTAGGTTCGGCACAATGGTGTCCTTCACAACATTTGTATTGATCGACGATCTGGTAAACAAAGGTGAAGCTTTGTTTGGCAGTGTGGTGGTGGTTGTGGCTTTTGTCCTTCAGGTGTGCATACTCCAAAACCAAATGGTAGGTTTTTATGCCAAACAAGGCAACTTAACATGTGTAAGAGTATATTTTATTTTTAATTTATTATTTAGTCTAATTCGTATATCACATGAGCCCTAACCTGATTTTATACCATTTTGTATATTAATATATGTATTGAATACAATGTTTATTCTGTAATTTGCAAATCTATTTTAGAACTATTATCAAAATACAAATTCAGTAATTTAATATATAATTAATTGATAAGATAACTACCACTGACATCACCATTGTCTAAGCAAACTACACGTGTTATTATTTGCTTTCTTATTTGATTGCTTATGCTTATACATTGTTTTAGTTATCATCTTTTTATTTAATTTTACGTTTTGTTTTTCACTTACTTTTTTCCCATTAGATTAGCACATCATTCTTTACCACTTACTTTTTATAGATAAAATAATTTTTTTGGTTTTAATCTACTTAAAAAAATAATAAAAAAAATAAAATAAATAATAATAATAATAATAATAATAATAATAATAATAATAATAATAACAACGGTAAATAAAATACCAAATCATTCCTTTTTTTTTTCTTCACCATGTAAATGAAAATGTGACAAAAAATAATTTAGTATTGAAAATAAAATGTCATAAAATTAAATACATAAATCTTGCAACGAAGGGGTGCTACGATACTCTAGTATCAAATATGAAACTTCATTGCGTTAAATAGAACCATGCTTAGCTTAACAATGCCTTGACAAAAAATATCGAGGTTATCCGAAGAGAATGCAAGACAATGAAAAAATCATGCTTTAAAAGAAAATGTGATACACAAGTTATTACAAGATTAAAAACAAGTAAATTACACAATGCCAAGAAAAAATATGGTGCAACAAAGTTTAAGGTAGAATAATGGCAAAACCTGATACAATCAATACAGATGTCGCTAGACTACAATGGTGGTCACAAAGAAGTTATTAGAAGTTGTACCCATTTTTGCTTGCATTAGCTTTATGTGTTTACCAACTATGTGTTCTTTGTTTGCTATAGTTATGGTTACTCCATTCAGTATTTATAATACTCATTACTTAAAACAAAAAAGATGGAGATTGAACGAAAATCTGTTAGATTTAAATTTACTGAAACGCTAAACGTCGCCCGGAAATTCCTTACTATCGCCCGTATTTTCACCTATATATCTTTCCAACTCTGCCCTTTACTCTATAAAATCATAATTATGTTAGTTATATTTGAAAAATAAAAAAATTAAAAAAATAAATTGAGATTTGCGTCTGATTTAGAGGCAGGTATCCTGACACTTGCATCTAAATCAGACGCATGTCTCAAATTTTTTTTTTTTTTCAAATATTGAGACCTATGTCTAAATCAGACGCAGGTTTCATTTGGTCCACGGCAGTTTCACAGGGTCTTTTTCGAATGGTTATAAATTTTTCTCCATAACGTTCTACGAGGTGTACGACCTAGCGTTGGAAAGCTCTTTGAGTTTACTTTCCAACGCAACTAAAATCATATTAATCCAAGTCATACTTTATGAGATATGGTCGAAACAATGAGAGGTGGTCATATTACAATTCGATTTCACAGGGTCTTTTTCAAATGGCCATAACTTTTTCTCCAGAATATTATACGAGACGTACGACCTACCGTTGGAAACCTATTTGAGTATAGTTTCCAATTCATTTAGAATCATGTTAATTGGAATTATACTTTTTGAGAAATGATCGAAACCATGAGAGATGGTCATATTACAATCCGTGTTTACTACACAAAGTGTACTCTACCACCCACGCCTCTTTCTTTTTCCTTCATTACTACATCCTCACCCATATTTTACCCCCATGAATCCTTAAACCTCTTGTTGAAGTTGGTTTTTTAGATGGAGAGATGTGTTTGAGTTGTGAGTTGGATGGATGGTGATATGTGGTTGATCAAGTTGGTGTTTGAATTGGTGAGAGTACTGATGGTGGTTTAGAGAAAGAAGTAAAGGGAGAGCGTTAGAGGGAGGAAAGAAGAGGGAAGGGCAATTGTGGAAAGTTGATGCAAAATACGGGCGATTACAAGGTTTTTACGGGCGATGTTTAGCAATCCCTATTTAATATACACTGTAATCTCCATACTAAATTACTCGGTAAAGATTGAATACGCAAACGTATCTGAATGCATGTATAGTCTTCGATCGAGTTCCTTATTTGTTTAAGGCTTCTAGTACTTACCCTCAGTAGGATTTCCTCTCTACTAATGGGATGTAATTGAGAGTCTATTGTAAGTGTGGTACTAAGGAACATAACCCTACTCCTTTTCCTAATCCGCCCATAATGTATTAGAAAAGTTCCAATTGTCTCCACACAATAATATAAATCCATACTCTGTAAAACACGTAAATAAGCCCAACTATATTTAATTTATTGAATCATTTTATTAGGGCCAAACTTAATGAATAATGATAGCGTATTAATACAGCTATAACCTGAATAATACAACATATCAATTATATTTCGTCCACAATTCTAACAAAATCTACGGCTGCTAGATGCCCATATCAACTTCATGATAAATAATTTTAATTATTCCTAATCATATTGTAAATAATAATTAATACAGCTTGCATTGGCTATCCTAATACATATCTCCATTATATTTATTGTTGGTGCTTGCTAGGTCACCATGTATGTCGTTGGATTTGGATAGTTGAAATTAAAACAAATATTTACTAATAAGATTTAGTACTAAACTAATTGAGGACAATCAATGAAAATCTGCTCTTAATTTCTATATGCTTTACAATAATATAAGAAATTAAAAGTATCTTAAAATTTTTAAAACGCCGACACGCAATAATGGTGTAATACCAAATACAACATTTTAGAGAATGCCCAAATATAATTAGGCACCCTTTAAATATGAGTTTTTTATATTTTTAATTAAATGTAAATATGACGTTATAGTGCCGAAGTATAAGATAATATTTCATATTTGACATAGAGAAGTGAATGAAAAGTCAAAATATATGATTTAATTTTTTTTTTTTACAAAAAGAAATTGGGCATTCCCAATATAGCTATTTTTTTTTGTTTACATAATCGTTGTATGTCCGCGTATCCAAAAAATTTAGCTATATGTGTCATTTCTCATGGTGTGGTGCATGGTTTCTTTTGATTTTTATGAGTGGCAAAATCTCCTACACAATTCAATTATTTGTGAATTAAAGAAGAATAAAATACACAAATTAGGCGCTTAATACCATCACAAACTTAAATAGTAATAAACTAAGAATCTGTTAGCAGTTGACTTGTCAAAAATAAAGCTATATTATTACACATTATAAAAACAAAGGGAATGTTTCAAAGTATCCTGGCATTGTGTAGTCAATTTGACATTCCATATTCAATACAAAGAAAAAAAAATGATATCTTATGAAATGAATGTGTCACTCTTGTGATGATATTATAAAAGAATTCACGGAATATTTGATGTTAGATTGTTAGTCATCACCTTGATAAAATGAGTTTGTTTCAGAAGTTATATATATCTTCGGAGTATAGTTTACTGCAAAAAAATTAAAAAAATCATGGTTAATTAAGAATTTATTACCTCAGTTTCATATTAGTTGCAAGAATTGAATATTTATATCTCATAAATACTACTAAATTATTGCAACTAATATGAAAAAGATGTAGTATATATTAAACTACAAACCTTACCTTAAAATATAATCCAAATGAATATATATAGATCGAAAAACATATATAGCCCAATAATGGAGATATTAAGTTTCCATCCAATACAATAGGGAGATCCCCTTGAGGAATCGCTTGACAAGTTATAAGAGCCTATTTACTTCAGCTTAAAATCTGTTCAGTTCAGTTCAGTTCAGCTCTGTTCAATTCAATTCAGTTCAGCTTTTCTCTTATTTTGCTATTTCATTAATCGTTCATAAAAAACTTTCAGTTCAGTTCAGCTCAGCTCCAATCAGTTCAGTTCATATGTTTTCAGTTGAATTAAACAGGCACTAAGTTAGGACTAAAACAAAAATGAAGACATAATTTTCAAAAACGAATTATACTCCTTGAATAGAATCATCTCATCAAAAACAAAAACACGGATGTACATGAACAACACATTTAGCAAACTACTCCAAATACCATACCACAGCTCCTTATTAGCCTCAGATTTTGCCTCAACGTAAACATTCAACAAAATTCCTGGTACATTTAGCAAGTCCAAACAATGTTGAAATATCTCGGTAAAAGAAGCTTGGTAAACAGTACAATACATACATCAAGGGGATCATCATCGATTCCTACTTTTTTCACCCCAATTCTTCACTATTTTGTAAATGACATCTCACATCACTTTTTTTTTTTTTTTTTTTGGGTAAATGGAGGAATTTAATTCACATCATTTTTTTTTTTATTTTTGAGATTAATCCTGGCATACATATTACACTAAGACAACAAGACTGGTAAGACACACCATCATATCGTCCTGATTATAACCTAGACATACGCATTTTCCGTAAATATTCTATAAGAAGAAACAAAGCAAAAAAATAAAATTGCATAATAATGCTTTAGCGTAACATTTCAATAATAATATTAAGACTAAAATAACGCACGCATCGCATGCATAGAGAGATTATGACAAACAGGTACACATCTATTACCACATAATTATTTTTAATTGGGTCCTAGTTATAAAGTTCACGTTTGCACGTAATTTATAATCCAAAGACCTGGCCTTATTAATAATGGAATTGCACATCTTATCCAATTAGTGAGTCGATTTCATTAAAATCTTTTCATTTGATTCTTTTCTATGTTAATCATGTAATAGCTGTAATTAAGCAAGCGCAAGGGAGCTCGTGATGTTTATATAATATATGACTTATGCTCTATTCTCGTCAACTTATTTTTGCTTATTTAAACATATTTATTTTTACTGAACTGAACTTTTTTTTTGCTAAAATCATTGACTAATTTACTAAGTATCAAAACTCATTATTGCTCAAGTAAATTTATTTTTACTAAACTAAACTTATTCTTTCTAAACTAAACTTATTTTTACTAATAATAAATAAAAGTAAAACAAGAAGAACATAACGTTATACAACCATACAAACCGACCCACTGGTCCAACTGACTATAAATACTATACCAAACAGTCAAACACGGCAATATAAGGCAATCATCAGACTAACATTTCGATTGAATAATTAAACTTTAAAGTGCAATTAGAAATGGCGATACTGCATACACCATCATTTCCGGGAGCCCCAAGTGACAAAACCATTAAAGAATATTATAACGTGCCAGGGACAAGGGCAGCTATGCCCCGGTGAATCGGTGATGGTCCATACAAGTGTTGTGAAGGATTTAAATGCTTTGTTCCTGCTCTAGGTGCTGGTGTTTGTGCACCTATATAAATAAGTCTACATAACAAGTCTTTATATAATATCCACTGTTTCTA
The DNA here is from genome assembly GCA_016808085.1 of Suaeda aralocaspica. Lineage (NCBI taxonomy): Eukaryota > Viridiplantae > Streptophyta > Magnoliopsida > Caryophyllales > Amaranthaceae > Suaeda > Suaeda aralocaspica. Next base: position 545,678 of record PYUH01000359.1, on the reverse strand, counting down.
CGGGTTGTGAGTACGGGTGTCAATTTGGGTTAGCAGTGCAGGTTAGAGTTGACTCAATTAGATTCGGAACATTTTAATTCAATATAACGTCGGTCGTCTTGTCCCTTTGGTTCAATTCAATTCAGTTCGGGTCATTTCGAAAGCAAGTCAAAACAGTTTACTATAGTTTGGGAACAATTCAGTTCAGGCTCGAACTATTATGGTCAAATCAACTTTAGTTCAATCTAAAACGGGTCAAGTAAAAATAACTTAGAAAAATGTCATGGTCTTTTTCGGTCATGGTCGGATTATTTCAGATTCTCGTGGCGACTTTAATTTTGTCTCTTTAAATGAAAATTGAAAATTATGTGATAAATATCGTTATGATGAACTTTTAAGATATATTTTAAGTTGAATACTAGGGTCTGTTTACTTCAACTGAAAACAGATGAACTGAAAGTTTTTTATGAAGGGTTAATGAATAGCAAAATAAGAGAAGAGCTGAATTGAACTGAACTGAGCTAAACTGAACTGAATTGAATTGAACGGAGCTGAACTTTGAATTGAACTAAACTGAACTGATTTTAATTAAGCTGGAGTAAACAGGCCATATGTTTTGGTACTTCATATTAATCGTGCTTCCAATTGATTTTGATGCGGTTAACACATACAAAAAATTATTTAATTAATATATTTGATAGCTTCCACGTTTAAGTTTAAGTTGATTCCACTGTACAATATAATGTGTCACGTTAATTGATTTTAAAAGGAAATTATTAAGTTACAAATTATTACACGGTAAAATAAAAATTTATTTTTACATAAGATTGCATTATGGTTCATATCAGTTCAGTTCAGGTCGGGTTAGGTCAAAAGATCAAACAGGTTGCTTAATATTCAGTTCAATTCAGTTTGGTTCTTCCTTTTTTCAGGTTTTATACAAGTTAATTTCAGTTTGAGACATTTTCAGTTTGGATTCAATTCAATTCAATTTATTGATTTATTGGTCAATAACAGTTTTGGTCACTTTCCGTTCAAATCATTTTTAGGCTACAGATCACTTTCAGTTCATGTTATTTTAGTTCCGGTCAAGGACAATTCAGTTAACCCAACGGGTTGTAACCCAATCTGACACCCCTATTTGTAAGTAGTTGTTCATTATGTCAAATACGCTCTCTCCCCTCCCTTCTCCTCTTTTCTTCTCTCTCTTTCTCTAAAACCCTAGTTTTTCAAATCTAGGGGCTACCACCTGCCTTTTTGGCCGGTGGTAAGCCCCTCTTTTCCTCTTTGCACTAGTTTTTTTTGTTTATGTCAATAATAAATCTTCATTCTCCCCCTAATAGGGAGTTTTACTACCCATATATTGGGTTTTACCTACCCATATTTTGGGTTCTGTGACTCTCCTTGTGAGAGTTCGGGGTTAGGGTTTTATTTTTAGTGGAAGATATAATTTGTTAATGAAGATTTGTATGGAGATGCAGCAGATGTTGATTCTACGACTACAATCAATCAGGTCAAATTTTGCTCAGATTCAAAATTACAACAGATCGAAAGACCCCCTCGTTAAAGGCTACGTAGAACATCGATGTGGAAGAGGGTATTCATTATTGTCATATCTTATATTCAACAATCGTAGTTTTGTTCAATTTGAGTATTATTCGATTAAGATTGATTTGTAATTGTTAGTTTTGATCTCTATTGTAGGTGTCGTATGACTCTTTATTAATGAATTAATATTTATTTAAAAAAAAAAAAAGTAGTTGTTCATAATATCACAAACTACGACTCTAAGTTTCATATTTTTATTTTAGGGTGGCTTCTTCCCACCTTATTGCCCTCACTAATTTAATACCTTTTTTGTTGTTTGAAATTCTACTCCATTTTGATGATCTACATTCGCAAGTGTGTTTATCTTTGTTCAGTTTGTTGTGAACTTGTGATTACATGAAAAATGTAAAAATTGCCATTCAAGTACTATATATAAACTTCAATTTTTTTATATACAAATCTGAAAGTATACTCCATCTATTTTAATTTATTGGCTAAAGTTAGATTTGGTTAGTTGATACGCAGATAGCCAAATGGCTATATGGACATACTGTTAGGGTCGTTTTTATTGGAATAAGACTTTTAAGAGACATGACCATTTTAGGGCTAACAAATAAACCAATTGCAAGTAGATGATATATAATTTTGAAAAATAAAATATATATGGGCGGTGAATTAAATCACATGTATGGAGTCATATTTATTGACAGGGCGCTCATGAAGTTTTTGGGGTCTGGGGCGAAACTATGAATGAGGGCCCTTACAATTGATATTTTAATATTAGAATATATGAGAAGTCATATTTCAAAAGTGTACCAATTTTTACATAAATATTATGTGAAATGCTTTAACAAAATTAAATTTTCACAACAGTTGTATGCATTGTTTGATATTGTTACATAAATATCATGTATAGGTGTCAATTTCCGACTGGACTTGGAAAACCCGGTTAACCCGACCTGTTTACTTCAGTTTAAAAACAGTTCAGTTCCGCTCAATTTAGTTCGGTTCAGTTCAGTTCAGGTCTTTTCTTATTTTTCTACTCATTAATCCTTCATAAAAAACTTTCAGTTCAGTTCAGCTCCAATAAGTTCAGTTCAGTTCAATTCAATTCAGTTGTTTTCAGCTGAAGTAAACATGCCCAAAATTTTGAGCTTTTTGACCCATTTAACCTGTCTTTTTAAACCCGCTAATTTTCAACCCGACCCAGTTCACGCACTTTTTGATATTTTGATGGTTTGTTGACAATTTCTGTAACATTATTAGACTATTAAACCTTTATTATCAAATTAATAAATATTCATTTTGAGCATTTATTTGTTGAAAATGGTTATAAAAGACGGTATGTATTAATTCTTGTTATTTGGGTTGTAAATTTAGACATTATTTCAACAAAAGAAGCTATAAAAATTATATTTATAACACAAATATACATCGCGGTTATAAATCTCTAGACCCGCTGGGTCAACCCGAATCCGAAGGTTCTTGGTCATGAACAAGATACCTAAAACCCAAAGCCGATAGACCCGCAATGAATAACCCGAAACATAGAGTTAGGACTACACATAACATAGAGTCAATACATTGTGTTCACCGTTTTTATACTTATCTAAACTTATTTTAACTTATTTTGTGTGGGAGAAAAATAATACTTCGTAAGTTTGTTCTTTTTAACTTAATTTTATTATTTGAACTTATTTATTATTATTTCTGAAAATAAGTAACAATAAGATAAAGAGAACAAAAATCATAACCCTTAAATAATGACTAAAAACAATAGTTATGATATCTAATTTGACTTTAAAAATGAAAATTGATAGGTTAATGTATATATTAATTTTTATACCAATGATCAATCACGTTACATTTAATTAATCTAATGATGGCCATAAAAAAATAAATGATATATAAGTTATGGAAAGGAAAAATACGAAAGGTGAATTTTTGTTCGCTTTAAAAAAAGGTGCGCTATGGTATTCGAACCCCAGCCCACTGACAACAGTTCATTTCGCTCGTCACTCCTTGTGTTACCACTAAAACAACATAACATCATCTAGTATTATTTTCAAGCAAATTATTTTTATTACTTCTCTAATGGGCCCTGGGTGGTGGCCCAGTTCACCCTGCCTCAGGGCAGGACCGTTCATTGATACTCACTATGGCTCCACTCTATCGGTTTACTTTTTTACCCTATTTGCCAACCCTTTCATTATCAACCCTCTAGGTGCCACATGTTTGGCCCAATACGTTGTATATAAGCTCTTTATGTTGGTGAGAATTGATCCCATAATCTCCTAGAACCGGAAGGTAAGTTTTAACCATATGAATTACCCTTCACTCTCTAAAATCCCATGTATTCTAAGTTATATAAGCAAATAGACGATTGGGTCGTTTCTTAATCTGAAATACGTAATGTTCATGATAATCTAATGATTTTTATTTATTTTAGTTAATCATAATCAAAAATGGGTTGACAATTACATTGGAATAATAAATGTTATCAATTAAGCGCATTAGAAAGTTTACTAATGTAACCAGCTAACAAAAGAAATCATTCAAACAAATATGTATCCAACATAATGAAGTATTAAATTAGAGTACTAATGATGATGAATACTGCATCAATTCCAGATTAAGTGAATTTACATATAAAATTACCTAGCATATATGATGTTTTATTTTTTGGAAATAATCACTGGTAACTCCGTACTTTTTCAAATTTTACAGGTAACCCCATGGGGATGAATTTATGAGGCGGGATGGGGATAGTAACGAACCCTCCTACTCCCCCCTCTTCTCGCCCTTAACCACTCACACCCCCCCTCAAATTACCTCCAAAGCCTCCCAGCCACCCAGAAAACCCCTTTCCTAACACCTCGAAATCACTTCTCACTCCTTCTGGGGTGGCTAGGTTGTTTGGGTTGTTGAGTTAGGTGGTTGGGAAATTAGTTTGGGGGGTGGGGGATGTGGTTTTAGGGGTGGATGGGTTATGGTTTAATTAGGGGTAATAGAAGTGGTTTGAGGGATGTGTGAGTGGTTTCGAGGGGTGTGAATTGGTTTTGGGGTGGGTCGAGTGAATTGGGAAGTAAGATAGGTGGTTTGAGGCCAGGGTGGGAGGTAGTTTGGGGGTGGTTAGAGAGATGATTTCATTGTAGTTTAGTTCAAGTAGTTAGAATTAGGTTAACAGTAAGTTATTAAGGCTATGTTTTAAAAAATTGATAAGCTCCTGATCACTGATCATATTTCTACTAACAGCAGAAATGGTGATCAGCTAGCAGTGTAATCTCGGGGAAAACCAGCAAGGAAAGAATAGGATTCCCAAGATCATACACCAATGAAACAATAACTTTAGAGGAAAGATTGAGAGAAAAATATAGATAGAGAAAGTTAGGGTATTTTTCATTAGATGCCTCTTACAATACAGCCTAAGGCTATAAATAGAGTCGGTTATTACATCTCAGTAGGAAAAGGACAAAATATAGATAAAGACAAATGGATAATCCAGCTAATTAGGTGAATATTCCCTCCTGAAGAGCTAATCATTTGATGACAGCAAATTCTCCTCTATTTCTGTACCACCTGGCCTGGACAGCTCATCATTTCCAACGGCTCATTCTCTTGCTCACGTGCCTTCCTCCCTTCCCTTTCCTTAGTTGTTAAGTTTGTTACCCCTTTTCCAGAAGCAGTAATTTTTGTCCAACAAATATGTTCTTTACTTTCCTTGGTTGAGCCATTTTTCACTTTCTTCACCTCTGTAAATCGAGTTTAACCCCCTTCTGTACTATCTTTAATCTTTAGGATCATGTCAATACTCCCCTCTTCAGGCAATCCTTGACCCCAAGGATTGAAAGTTGGGAACATCTCTGTTATTTCTACATCATCTTCCCAAGTTGCATCCTCAACAGTTGTATTGGACCAATGAACCAGCCACTGAACTATAGCATTATTGTGCCTCTTGATAGACCTCTTCTCAATCACTGCTATTGAGTATTTGGCACTGTCAGTGTTTACAAAGATGATAGGTTCAGCTGGTAAGACAGGGGCATTGCCATGATGTTTCTTGAGCTGTGACACATGAAATGTAGGATGCAGTTTTGAACCTGAAGGCAATTAAAGAGTGTATGCCACAGCTCCCACCTTCTTAATGACTAGATATGGACCAAAATACCTTGCTGCCAGCTTCAATTGCTTTGATGATACACAATACTCTACCAGTATGGTTGAAGCTTTAAGTATACCCAGTCCCCTACCTCAAATGTTCTTTCTAACCTTGTCCTATCTGCAATCTATTTCATTCAATTCTGAGCTCTAGCTAGATGCTCCTTGAGCAGGGTTATGGTTTTTTCCTTTCTTCTGCAGACTCCTATCCACAGCTTCCAAACTATTGGACTCAGTGAGATAAGGTCTATGTATTGGGGGAGGCTGATTGTATACTACTTCATAAGGTGTCTTCTGAATTGCAGTATGGTGAGTAGTGTTGTACCAAAACTCAGCTAGTGGTAACCAATATGCCCACTTTTTGGGAAGATGCATCTGAGATATGATTCCAAGCACCTGTTCAATACCTCAAATTGGCCATCAGACTGTGGGTGGTATGAAGTGGAAAAGTGATGACTTATTCCCTACAACCTTACAAGTTCTCTCCAAAAGTGACTGATGAAATCCTTATTCCTGTCACAAATTATGGATTTTGGAAACCCATGAAACTTGTAGACATGATCTAGGAAGGCTTGAGCCACTGTGCTAGCTGAGAAAGGATGGTTTAGAGCTATGAAGTGAGCATACTTACTTAGCCTATCAATGACCAGCATAATTACTTCCTTCCCTTTGGACTTAGGCAGCCCCTCAATGATATCCATGGCCGGTGATATCTTCCCATATTCCTTGTGGTATAGGTAAGGGTTGAAGATGACCCAGAGAAGCTACATGGTCATATTTGCATTTCTGACAAGCTACACAATTTCTAATGTAGGTGTTGACATACTGTTTCAGTCTAGGCTAGTAGAACAACTCTTTGACCTTTTTGTAAGTGGCTAGGTACCCTGAGTAGCCCCCACTACTCGAGCTGTGCAACCATATGAGTATATTCTCTTTTAGTTCTTCATTTCTACCAATTACTAGCCTTCCCTTTTTCTTTAGTTGTCCATCCTTCCAAGTGTATTGAGAATGAGAGTTAGGATCAGTAAGTATCTCCTGTATTAATTTAATCAGTGAAAGGTCATTGGACCATTGCTATTGAATTTCATCCCATAGGCTAGAATGAACAGCTGAAATTGCCATGCTCATAAGTTGGCTAAAAGGCACCCTTGAAAGTGCATCAGCTACCTTGTTGTCCACTCCCCTCTTATATTCCACTTTGTAATCATAACTAGCTAGTTTGAATAGCCACTTCTGCTGAAATGGGGTTGCTAATTTATGATCTAACAAATATTTAAGACTCTACTGATCAGTCTTGATAGTAAAAGGCCTAAAAATCAAGTAGTGATGCCACTTTTTAACTGCAGTCACAATGACCATTAATTCCTTCTCATATGCTGACAGACCCAGGCTTTTATCAGACAAAGCCTTGGTCATGTAGGCAATTAGGTGGCCCCCCCTGCATGAAAACTACCCCAATACCAGTCCCTGAAGCATCTGCTTCAATTAAGAACCCTTTAGTGAAATCTGGTAGGGCTAACACAGGGGGTTCTGTCATAACCCTTTTCAACTCTTCAAAAAGCATTTTTCTTTAGCAGATCAGTCAGTGGTCTGCAAATCTTGCCATAGTTTTGTACAAATATTCTATAATACCCTATTAGTCCTAGGAATCCCCTTAATTGCTTGAGAATGGTAGGAATTAGCCAATGCAACACAGCTTGTATTTTGCTAGCCTCAGTGGTCACTCCATTGCCTGATATGACATACCCTAAGTAATGCACCTGGGTAGTTCCAAACACACATTTCTTTAGGTTAGCATGTAGGGAGTGCTGGCTCAGGGTCTGCAACACCAACTGCAAATGGAATAAATGATCTTCCCAAGATGGACTATAGTCCAAGATGTCATTACTGAAAACCAACACAAACCTTCTCAGAAGTGGCTTAAACACTTGGTTCATAAGAGCTTGAAATATAGAGGGTGCATTTGTTAAGCCAAAAGGCATGAATAAATAATCATAGTGTCCCACATGAGTTTTGAATGCTGTTTTAGCCACATCAGCAGTGTCCATTCTGATCTGGTGATACCTAGCCTTCAAATCAATCTTAGAATAGTATTGAGTACCATGTAACTCATTAAGTAGTTCCTCAATAATAGGGATAGGAAACTTGTCCTTTACAGTAGCCTTATTTAATTCCCTGTAGTCTACACACATTCTCCACCCACCATCTTCCTTTTTTACCAGCACTACAAGCACAGCAAAAGGGCTTTTACTAGTCTTGATAATCCCTTGATACAAAAGCTCTTGTACCAACTCTTCTATAACATTCTTCTGGCTATTGGGGTATTTGTATGGCCTTAAGTTAATTGCATTAGTTCCTTATTTTAATGGAATCTAGTGGTCAAATCCCTCCCTTGTTAGGTGGTGGTCCCTTGGGTGTTTCAAAAACCTCCGGAAAAGCTTGGATAAGTGAAGTTATTCCCTCATTAGTAATTGTGTTATGATCCATGTGGCATAGTTGTGGGGACCATCCCTCGCCACAAGGGATGACTTGAGCCATGGACAGTTCTGCAGTGCATTGCATTAGCTTGCTCAGCTTGTCAGTAGGGATGCTCTTGAGTGGTTTGGTTTGAGCCCCTCTTAACCTGATCTTCCTGCCTTGGTGCTTAAAATCCATAGTTAGGTTTTTGAAATCACAAGTGACAGCTCCTAGAGTGGAGAACCACTGGATACCTAACACTATATCACACCCACTTAAAGGTATTAGCATGAGATCAGCTGTGAATGAGCTGCCCTGCATTCTCCACTCGAAGTTTCTGATAGCAGCTTCACATTTTAGCTGATTCCCATTAGGAATCTTGACCCATAAGAGGGGTATAGGTTCAATTTTACAGTCCAACTTGAGTGCCATATTAGAGTCTATAAATTTATGTGTACTATCACTATCCAGCAATGGTTGTAGAGGCTTCTTACCATGCATAACCTTAACTCTCATGGTTTTAAAAGAGGCTACACCTTCCATAGCTTGCACTAATAAGTGTGCACATTCAGTACCATCATTCTCAGTTCCATCTTCTAGGTTGGCTTCCCCTTCATCCCCTTCCTCTTCTTCTTCTCCTTCTATATCTACATGATAAACCAGAGGTCTCCTCTTTCCCCTGTAATCATGTCTTGGTACAAATTTCTTATCACAGAAGAAGCAAAGCCCTTTAGCTCTCCTCTCATTGAATTCAGTTGCTGAGTAGGACTTTCGGGTTGGGTTGGTTTTGGGTTTAGGTTTTTGGGGTGTAATCTTAGTAGGGGTGATGCTTTCTCTCTGTGGAGATGGAGGCGGTGGAGTAGTCGGTCCCCACCCTAATGCTAGGGGAGCTGATGGTGTTCAAGTGGGTTGTGGAGTGGGCGGAAGAGGTGCTTTCTTTGGTGCCTTTTGGTATATAGCTTTCTCAGAAGCCTCATGAAGTTTATCTAAGCAAAGAGCTTGCTTAATAGTCTTAGGATTGAACATTCTAATTGCTAGCTCATTGAACCAACCATTCTAATTGCTAGCTAAGCAAAGAGCTTGCTTAATAGTCTTAGGAGCGTTCTCCTGCTCCTTGGTAAGAACCATCTCAGGCCGAGGATAGCTCAAGCTATGATACCAAATGATAAGCTCCTGATAAGATTTCTAGCTACTAACAGTAGAAATGGTGATCAGCTAGTGTAATCTCGGGGAAAACCAGCAAGTAAAGAATAGGATACCCAAGATCATACACCAATGAAACAGTAACTTTAGAGGAAAGATTGAGAGAAGAAGATAGATAGAGAAAGTTGGTATTTTTATTAGATGCCTCTTATAATACAACCTAAAGCTTTAAATAGAGCCAGCTATTACATCTCAATAGGAAAAAGGACAAAACATAGAATAAGACAAAAGGATAATCCAGCTAATAGGGTGAATATTCCCTCACGAAAAGCTAATCATTTAATGACAGCAAATCCTCCTCTATTTCTGTACCACCTGGCCTGGACAGCTCATCATTTCCAACGGCTCATTCTCTTGCTCACGTGCCTTCCTCCCTTCCCTTTCCTTAGTTGTTAAGTTTGTTACCCCTTTTCCAGAAGCAGTAATTTCTGTCCAACTAATCTCTTCTTTACTTTCCTTGGTTGAGCCATTTTTCACTTCCTTCACCTCTGTAAATCGAGTTTTACCCCCTTCTGTACTATCTGTACTCTTTAAGATCATATAAAAAATATATATTAAGAGTTTAGGCTACCATTGATATTAAAAAACACGAGAATACCATTAAAAAAATAACTTAAAGTACGGGGCTTCCATTGATAATTTCCCTTTTATTTTCACCTAACATGTTTTGCGTTCTTAACCTCTTATGATGCGATTCATGTAATCCTTATTAGCTTAAATGTGTTTTTAAAAGCGCAGTACTGAAGTACTGTACTAGTGGTGAACTTCTGTTTGTGCTTATACTGCCTGTGAAATATCTCAAAAACGAAACATAAGATCACTTTTAGGCAACATAATGCATCTTTTTTCAGGTAGTGTTTGTGGTTTTTTCTTCTTAATTATAATTATTTTAAGTACATAAATATGATTATTGTGTTATTTTCTTTATTGAAAATTTCAAACCGATTTTAGAATGAAAAATTAAATTACTTGCTGACTATATATAATAACAATAGAATAGTATTTGTACGATATAAGACATACAAAATAAAAGATTAATTATTATTATTAAAATAAACTGCATATTTTATACTTTGTACATGATGATAGTTTACAAATTGATTTGTAAATTGTTTGTGTTGTGAATTTCAAAAAATACAAATTATAAGTTAATAATAATAATAATAATAATAATAATAATAATAATAATAATAATAATAATAATAATAATAATAATAACAATAATAATAATAATAATAATAATAATATATCCTTTTTGTACTGTGATCGAGTTATTATTAGTTTTAATAAGTTATTTTTACTAAAAAAGAGCATAGTTTTGAAATATTAATATTATCTTTAAAATTATGAAATTGGTCGTATCTTTCGATTGAAATGACTTACAAAATTACTATTGTAATCTTTTGGAATCGTATAAATTTTAATTGAATGATATAGTTAATTACGATCTTTACTTAAATTATATAAAATATCGTCATCGATAAAAGAAAAAAATATATATGAGATTTCATGCATTTCCTTCAATTTCAATAATCTCTAATTACCATTTTGATCTTGCACAATGATAGTGTATTTTAATTATATCAATGTATATTTGCACTATAGAAATCCCGTACAACATGAAATACAAAATTTTGAGAACTTGCGCATTAGTTTTATATTTGAACTCTTGAAATCTCGTGCAATATCAAATTTTTAATGTTTAGATCTCGTGTAGTATAAAGTTTAATATATATATTAAGATACCATGCAATATCGAGTTAAAAATTTGAAATGTTCAATTCAGATCCGCGTACAATGAATAAATTTAGGGGTCGTTTGGTTCGCACAGGAGAAAGGGAATCACACAAGGAATGGGTATGATCGAGGGAGAATAGAATGTAATTCTCTTAGTTATGCTATGTTGTTTGTTTTGCATATGAAAAAGAATGGAGCCACCGATACAACCACCTTATCAAGCCGCCAATAAAACCCAAAAACTATCCACCCACACCATAGCCACCCCTCCTCCACCTACCGCAACCCATCGATCGCCTTCGCCGCCCCTTTTGCCGTCAAAACTCCCCTAAAACTAACCCTAGAAATTTGAAAACCAGCCAAACACCCTTACCTACCCCTAAAACCCACCCCTTGCCGACCTCTTTTAACCCTCCCCCACCCCTCATCGGCCTCTCCTGCCCCACAAAACTCACCTAAACGAATTAATTATCAATTTTTAGGGTTTTCGTTGAATGGTGGTTTCAAAGGTTTTAGGTGAGTTTTTGGGGGTAGGGGAGGCCAACGAGGTGTGGGGGAGGACCGAAGGAGGCCAGCGAGGGGTGGTAGGGGTGGCGAAGGGTGAGTAAAGGCGGTTGGGTGGTTTTGTAATTGCTAGGGTTAGTTTTAAGGAAGTTTTTGGCGGTAAAAGGGGCGGCACAGGTAGTCGGTGGGTGGCGGAAGGGAGCCGGCGGGGGTGGGGGGGGGGGTGGGAAAACAAGCAATGGCACACCTCTCAAAAATACTGAACAATTCTAACTAATATAGCTAGGGAATTAGGGATCGAATCCTGAGGGAAGCGATTAAACTCTATTAGCTCTAAAAGTCTAAATTGCGTAAGGGGCCTTTGTGGAAAAATCTAGTAAAGCTATTAAAACTAAGAAATCAAAATTAAAACTAAGGAAATGCCAGGAAATTGATGAATTAACTCTTATAATAAACACCTAGGGTGGTTGGTTCACTATGATCAATCAACAAACTCATAAAACGCTCATTGATCAATTCATTGACATTCATTGAACTAGGGCTCACTAATTCTATAAAGAACTTAGACTCCCTCAAAACTCATTTACCGGCTCTCGCTCGCATGAATTCGTTTTGCCTATTATTCATTGGTCTAATTAATTGTGGTAATCTTCCCTCTCGGCCTCGATTTCGACAATTATCTAACTCACAACTAAATCTGGCCACAATTTAATTGCAATCAATAGAAATCAATAATAGGAATTCAACTAAAATCAAGAATTAATTAACGAACATAATATCAATTCACAACATGATCGACATAGATCCCCTAGCCCTAGAGAAAAAGACTACTCACTCATGATTAAAGGAAATAAAACAAAAACAAAATCAAATAACAAAGCCATGAAAATAAATTAATTAAAACTAGAATTAAGACTAAATTAATTACTAATAAAACTAAATTAACAATTCTAATTAAACTAAACTAAAAACTAACAAATTTAATAAATTCATGAACTAAAGAGAATTGAAAAGCAAACGGAAAGAAATTACCAAAAGATTGATTGAATTGCATTAATTGAAACCAAATCGTCAAAAACAAATTAATTGCTTCTGAAATTCTAGAGAGAGAAGTGTTTTAGGATTTCTAACTCTAAAATATGCTAAAAACTAGTTAGGGTCTAGCACCCAATACATAGGGTATTTATAGTAGTTGGGATTTCTAATTAAAATAAACCCACAAGCTAATTCCGCGAAGAAAAGCCGAGCGGAGCCTTAAACGCAGCACCCGCGCCCCCATAGGTCAAAACCATTTGTTCCCTGCGCCCGCATGAAGAGTATTTAGTGACTTCTGATGCTTCTGATCTATTCCAAGGGCGCATAGAAGAAAGGATGTTTGAAGATTGCGCTCGCACGAAATTTCCTAGGCTAATTTTTAACGATCTTCTTAAATTCTTCGCTCGATTCTTTCAAATCTCGTTCGTAGCTTCTTGTTCCTTGGCACGCATCCCGAGGAAGGTGCATTTTGAATTGTTTTAACTTCTAGTGACTTCGTAACTCTCTATTACGCTCCTGTAACATATAAAACAAAACTGAAAACCACGCATAATAACCGAGGAAGCATAAAATAACCGTAAAAAGCTCTAAAAGTCTACTAAAGACACTAAAACCGTTCCAAAACATAACTTAACATCAAAGGACGATATTTAATCAAAACAAATCCACAAACTCAACTACTTAGCAAAAAAATCAACTGAAAATGACGGATAAACACAACATAAAACATGTATATCGGGGGGTGGGGGTGGGATTTTCAGTGGTGGGATTAGGGCAGTGTGGTGGAAGCATGGTGGTGTAAGTAGTGGTACGGTGGAGACAAAGAAAGGTAATGCAAGGGGGGGGGGGGGGGGGGAANCAAAGAAAGGTAATGCAAGGGGGGGGGGGGGTAGGGAATGGATGTGGAAGGTTTTGGGGTAATGGGATTGGCAAAAACATCTAAAAACTACAACAAAGGTAATGAGAATTGTCCATTCCCATTCCCTTTGATTAATACCTCAAATAAAACGGCCCCTTATTTAACTATTGAGATTCCACTCAATAACAGTAAATTTGGACAAAATGACATGTAACCAACAAAAAAAATAAATAAATCATGAATTGCTTGCATTTTTTAATTTAATATCTGGTAAAATTATAATGGTAGCCTAGTATATTATATGGTATATCAAATATATTAATATAGTGATAACCTATTTAAATCCCTTATAATATTAATACACTTTAATTTTTAATAGTAATAACTTAATAATAAAAAGAAAGAATACTGATAACACCATTTTATACTCATATGTCTATGCTAAATTTGTGTGTTTTCATCTTACTTTTCTCATAGTTTCAACCTTTTTGAGCCATTATGCTTTATACTTTGCTATTTTTCTTCTCGAGTGTATTTCGCTTTGTTTTTGTAGGCTTTAGTTGCTTTTGCTAGGATTATTGGAGATGCAAGTAGAGCTAATTGGATATTGATCAAAGAATGGATAAATCAAGGCGTCTATGGTGGTGAAAAGCTTCAAAAGAGTTACTCATGAAGACCTACTGCAACATGGTTGTGAAAATGACTTAGTTTGCCACAACCTAGTTGTGGCCATTTGTTTTTGAAGTATTTTGAAGCAAAAATCAGCCTACTGCGCACCCTAGTTGCAGCCTAATATCACATGCCACACCCCGGTTGCGGCCTTTTCTTTGATGTAGACAACTCTTCATATTCCTAGTATCTAAATAGGTTTTTTAGGAGTTTTTTCAATCTAACTTCAAAACACATACTTGAATATCAGTTTTTTTGAAGAAAAAGCTTTTAGTTCTCCTTAGTTTTTGGCACACATTCTCAACTTTGGTTCAATTCTCTTTGACATTGTTTTGGCAATTTTATCAATTCAAGTAACATCATCTTTTCTCTATTCTCTTTTTATTGTTGTTAATCATGATTTATTTTAATTTTTGTTTTTTTTATTCAACAATTATGTGTGAGTAGTTTTTATTAATCTCGGGTTAGGTCAAGCCCTAGCCATGATTGATTCTTGAGCAATTTTGTAAAACCCCCAATTTAATTGTTGATTGTTCATGCTTAATTGGTTGTGCTTATGCCAATTCTAGATTAGGGATAATTGGTATTGTTATGAATTCATTGTCTTTATCACAATGGGAATTGGGTATTGATGAATTTGGATAGTTCAATTAAGAACATGAAATTTTCCACGGGAGTAGGTAGAATGAATTGTTAGAAAGTTAGGGTTTTGTGATTAAAGTCTTTGATTTGCATGATACCATGGGAGTAGGTGATGAGGCTATCGCACACCTATCAAAAGTAAACCAAACCACTCTAACTAATATAGCTAGGGAAGTAGGGATCGAATCCACAGGGAAGCAATTAAACCTATTAGTTCTAAAAAGTCTAAACTGTGTAAAGGGCCTTTGAACATGTCGAATCAAGACTCAAACGCTAACTAAAACTAGAACTAAAATTGATTAGGGAATAAATCTATGACAAGTCTAGGACCATCGGTTCACCATAGATTACAAATGAATTTGCACACAATAATTAATTAGATTATCAATTTCCTTGAATTAAGGTCCACTAATTCTCTCGAATCTAGTCCCCTTCAAAACTCCTCTAATGGCTCTCGCTCACTTAACTGTTTTGCCTATTGTCCTTATGATCTAATTGTGGTAATCTTACCTCTCGGCATCGATTTCAACAATATCAACTAACAATTAAACCTGGCCAGTATTTAACTGAAAGCAATAAAATTGACAACAGGAATTCCAGTACATTACAACCAATCAACAATTAAGAACAAGCATCAAAATCAATCCATGGATCCCCCTAGTCCCAGAAAAGGAACTACTCACGCTAATAGAAACTAAAGGAACTAATTTAAATCATAAGAACTGGAACTGAAAACATGACTTCAAAAATTAACAATTAACAAGAACAAAAATAACTCAAAAGCAGAAACTAAAACAAAAACAAAATCTAAAATTAAAATACTCTACAATTAAACTAAGGAAAATAATTAACCTAATAAAAACAAGAGAAGAAATAAAGAAGAACCTGAAATTGCAATTGTATTGAATGAATGATTGAGTTTTGACAAAAGTAAGTTCTAGAGAGAACTGAATGAAAAATCCTAATAGAGAAAATTTTTCTAATCTAGTCTTTTTTTTGTCTAATGCCATGTTGAAAACCCTACACACAACACTATTTATATAAAAGTACAATGCTCGGGTCAAAAGGAGTGAAAAACGGGCTCCGGACAATCCGCCCGACCAATCGGGCAAAAACCGCCGATCGGTCTCACAAAGCGAGTGATTTTGGCCTGGAAGCATCCGCCCGACTGCCCGGGCGAAATCCGCCCAATCGGGCGCGATCAGTGTTTTCGCCCCTATCTCCTTGAAAATGCTAATTAAATTCCGCCCGACTGCCCGGGCGAAATCCGCCCGACTAGCCGGGCGAAATGACTTTTTCCCTAAATCAAGTTGGCACTTCTTCTAGTTACTCCAGGCTTCATCAATAGCTTCCTGATTACTTATCTAATCCTAACCCATGGCTTCTAGCATCTAGTTGTAACTCAATGATTTGCCTCGGAATCAATGCAGAACACACGAAATCCTGCAGAAAGTCACAACGCACAAACAACTCCATACACCAATGTTAGCCAAACAGCTCCGAAGAGCATAGGTTAGAGTCAAAATAAACCAAAAAGGGGTAAAATATAAGCATAAATACACTTATCAAACTCCCCCAACCAAACCCTTGCTGTCCTCAAGCAAACAACTGACCGAACAATGACTCACCAAAACTTTTGAAATACAACCATTCAAGCAATTCGAGCATGTAAGTTCCTATACCAACATATCAAAATCCCTTGACCGCAATCCACTTAAATCAAATCAATAAGCCAACCATGTAAGAAATAAAAGTCGATGACTAGAGTAGCTCACTCGGTGTCACTCCACCATAAATGACATAAACAATGAAGCTCACCCTTAATCCAAATAAGAATGCAAGTGAATAAGTGTTTAAATGCAAATTTTGAGAACCCAAACCCACATCTCACACCTCATGCAGTGTTTAAGGGTAGTCACTCAATCCTAGTGTGAAAGTCGACTCGAAATGCAAGTAATACTCACTATCTTTGGCAATTGACTCACTTCAAAGACAAAATATGTACATGCCGATCAAAGGTCTTTTAAGCTTGTAACGTGGCTAGGGTGACGGGTAGGTTAGAATTTGGGATAAATGTGGCGGAAAAGTCGGCTACATGTATGTAACAATCAAAAAAAATCCAACATCAACTCCAACATCAAACCATTTCACATGGGATCACTCACACACATTAAAACTTACATCAACTTGCTCCAAATATCACAAGCTTTTCTTCTTCAACATCTTTAAACTCTTTTTTTTTTTTTTTTTTTTTTTTTTTTTTTTTTTTCTTTCTTTTCTTTTTTTTTTCTTTCTTTTCAACTTTCAAGATTTTTTTTTTCTTTTTCAATTAGGCTCACGACTCTTAATGACATGTCAGGACAAACATCATCACACATACAAAAACTAGGCCGATAAAAGATAAAACATTTTAATTCTTCATTAAACTAGCCTAGACATTGGTATGGCCAGAGCCTTAATGTGAGACCTATTATCAACTTTAACCCAACCTTTTCACAATTTTCAATCCTCCAAACCTCCAACAAATGCAAAAACAACAACAAAACAACTCTCCTAACCCCCCAAGCAAGCTTTGGGCTATATCAAAAGATTAGAACAAGGCCAAATAAGTGTTGTAATGTGCCTAAGAAATGAAGGCTAATATAATTTAGTAAAATGAGTGTAAAAAGCTCAAAACAAAGATCAAAGGGAAAAAATTTGTGAATGAATGCTAAAATCTGAAAGCTCCTAGAAAATGAATGCCTTTATCATGCGCGACAATGTAACATACCAAAAGCCAAGCTACTAGAGTATTAAAGCCAAAACATGGATCATATATGCACCAGGAACTAAACTACATGCAAAGAAATAAGCATAGAAATAATGTATGCGGCTCATCCTGCCCGTTACACAGTTTCAAGCCCCTACTTTACCCATGTGCTAAATGAGCAAGATAGAAAATTATTTCAACAGCTAAGTCAAGTTCAAGTCCATTGGCAATGTCCTAAACGTAACCATCACATGCCAATCGATCGAAAAACATTTTTAAATAAAATGCGGGGCATCAGGGAAGTCTATTCAACCATTCATACTTTTCAAATCAAAAATAAACTCATTCATTCAAACCTTCAATACTAAAAAGTCATAAAAACTAACTAGGAAAGCAGTACAATTTTTGATCATATGTAAACTGCCTACTTCTAGTCAAGCGTACAAACCATATGACTATCTAAGAAAGCATAAATCTATACTAAAAGCAATAAACTATACTAATAAAGCATAATCCTACTCCCCAAGCCGGACTCAGCATGTCCTCAATGTGGAAGGGAGAAAGTGAGAGGAGAAGAAGAGATGGTGGATGGGGTTATGGGGTCATGAGGGGAATATGATGTAAATGTGGCTAAAAGGATGAAGTTGTGCAAGATAAGAAAAAGGCATGAGTGGTAGACGATTCGTGTAGATCATGTGATTGAAATTTGACACACTTTCACTGTTTTCGCACCATATCTCACAAGTAAATTCTGGATCACAACGATTCTTATTTCATTGGAAGTAAACTCAAAGAGCTTTCCAACGGTAGGTTCATAGCCCCTGGGAACGTCCTAGAGAAAAGTTTGGTCATTTCGAGAATGATCCTGTGAACCTGTCGCGGGCAAGTCTATTCCCCGATTCGTGGCGGGATTTCGCCCGACTGGAGATTCATTCGCCGCGACTCGGGCCGAATTTACTTAAATTTTTTCTGATCTTTCTCAAAAACGCCGATCCGCGCCCGATCGTGCGGATTTGCCCGACTCGCTGGGCGAAATTTTGCCTTTATAATTCAGTACCATTCTCTCACTTCTCTCAGCTGTCGACCTGACCGGGCGGATTTTGCCCGAGTGCTCGGGCGAACCGCGGTAGCACGTGGTGGTCAATTCCTTGCAATTTTTCACCTTAGCAACGTTCGAACCTGTACTCATAAACCGAACTTGACCAAAATCATTAGTACCTCACTCTCACTCCACCAACAAGATAAAACTTAGTTGAGGTATAACTACTACTACGGAAACAAATTAAATTGAAAAGAAAAACTAGAACTACTACGGGTTGCCTCCCGCAAGCGCTCCTTTAAGGTACTAGCTTGACCCGGTTTTTGTTACACAATACTTTAAGGAGGTCAAGAGGGAACGGAACCCCAGTAGTTTAAAAATTCAAGATCTTGGGGTTTCCGTTCGCTCAATTGGTCTAATGATCCTTACATGGAATCTCGCCATTTATCTATTCCACCTTAAAAACAGGTTGAGATGGACTTCCGAGCTTCGAGTGTTTACGACGTGTTTTCCTTTTCTTGGATCCTGACACATTTGTTATCATCAACTATCTCCGTCACCGTGCAAGAGATATCCAAACACAAGAGCCCTCCAACGATCCTTACTTAGGGATCGAGGCAGTCATTAAGAAACAATTTCATTAGAGTAAAATTGCACTGACTATTGTTCTATCATTGGACGTTTTCAAAGCATCCATTAAGGTTGAAAGTAACCGTATCAGTCCCCCTACTGAAAGAGTTAGACTCCCTTTTTTCACGTTAATAACCAGCACCTGCAGTATGTGAGACGAAGGTCTACCAAGTTAATTGGGATATGAAGCATCCTACATCCAATTTAGCACACAAAATCAACAGGAAAAAAAATTTACCCGACTCTCACCGCGGACATCCTATAAATACCTTTAGTGGTTTTTACGTCTATCTGCCATCTGCAAGGTGATGTTAGTTAACCTTAAAGCCCATATCAAGTTTGTTTACAAATAGAAAAGCAGAACGACACTACACACAGCCCCTAAATCACAAATAGCGTATCACTGACAGTGTGGCCAATCTACAAGGGATAGAGACAACTTCCCGGGTTTTTAGTTTCGTGTGGTGACTTGTTTTGGTCAATATGGCCAATGCATTCCTCGTAAGTGCTACGTTCCTCCCCACATCAACTCACTTTTCCTTCTTAAAATATCTTTCAAAAATTTAGTATAAGTTAGGAATTGAGTGATCAAATCATAAATGGAACAGTAACCTGCAAATCTTTACGAAATCTAAAAATTTACTGAAATGATTTCATTCTAATTCTGGTTACCATCGTTCGGAACGGGTAACCGAACCTTACCCGGATCGTATCAATCGACGTGTCATCTACCTCTTCTTAGGTCTTCGCCTCCTAGCTGGAACTTGTCTCCAATCTCTTCATCACCACATCACTGGTCCTTTTCAGCTCCACTGCAACATTAGAATTAACATCATCAGTAGCATTTTCCGGCCCTCATAGCAGTTCCCACTCAAAGTGTGGCATTGACATGGTCCTGCCGGGGGGTTCTGTGATGCCTGTGATACTGGTAGTGTAGTGGTGTATGGAAGTGCCTGGGAATTGCCTTTGACGGCAGTGGTGTTGCAATCTGAGCTATCTGAGTCTCGCCGGGGCTTGTTGTGACCCTTGCATTGCCTCCAATTTTTCTGCATTGCAACTACATATGTTTAACTCTGAGAATTTCTTCTCACCTAGGTTTGAACTGGCATTGGTTGGGGCTGATTCAGTGGTGGCCTACTGAAACCTGGTGGGGTGGTTGGACATATCTCTGCATCTGCGGGGTGACTTGAGGTGGCATAGCTTGCCTGATGGATTCTTGTACATTGCTATTGTTTTTGTAGGAAAAAGTAGTGGTGATCCTTCCAGCCGCTATGTATGTATTAGAATATGGATTGTTCTTATAGGCTGAAAGGCACACACTTGCTCTACTAGAACTGTACATGACTGGGAACTATGACCAATTGAACCACAGGAATCACAGAAAGATCAGTACATCCCGAAAGTGCAGCTACAGGTGATGGTGGAGGAGCTGTAGTACCAATCTTATACAAGCTTCTGACTTATGGCATGATGGATTTGTCAGACTGTGAGACTTCTCATACTTATCATCAAACTACATGTTTTCTTCCTACCCCTTCTTAGAATGCCCTCCTAAGGTTGACCAAACGTGAATTATGGGTGGCTATTTCATCAATCAGTTCATGTGCCAGGGCATTAAATCCTGGTTCATAAATCGACCATAGTAGCAGCAGAATCTAATAAAAGCTTACTCTTCATTACCCAAACCATTGTAGAATGACTGAACCAGAAACCATTTCTCAAGCCAACGTTATGAGGACCATTCTCAACAAACTCCTTAACCGTTCCCAAGCAATCATAAAGTGACTATCTGTTTCTCTGATTAAGTTAGTTAATTGACTCATCACTAAAGCTGTTCTCGTGTGGTGGATAGTACTTCCTCTAGAAGCAAGAGCTAAAAAATCCTCCAACATATATTGTGGCCATGTTAAGATCATTTAACAGGTTCTCGCCTGGTCTTTCACAGAAATGGGAACATTCTCCCTCTAATGGTAAGCCTTAGAAACGTTCATTTGCTCTTGAATAGTATAACGTATTGAAGGAATTTGAAAGTGCAAATTCGCTCTCTTCAATGTCCCGAAAACTGCTTTCGTTCAACCATATCTCACAAGAGCGGTTTCACATTCAAAATTAGCAACATCGGTATCAGGTACGGAATAACCTCCAGCCATAGACTCGTATAGCAAGGAATAGTTCTCTCATGAACGGGCCGCATGGCGATAGTAGGTGGGGTGGTGGTGGGGTCCTCTACCCGTCCGTTCTCCTCGGCAGCCATTTGACCTCTAAATAACCTTCAAACAACGGTTGAAAGTGAACTCGAAAACTGAGGACAATAGAAATCAGTTTCCTCCTCACGGATCGGGTTGTAAGAAAAATTCGGCGTTACTACGTCCTCAAACCGTTTCCAAAACACTCGCTCGGGCTCAGGGAAGTGTAAGTGTCAGGCTCGTGGTGGTTTCATAAACCTATAAAACCTGCACATATGTAACTCGCCAGAAATGCGGCACGGAAAGGCAACTTCACGGCAACCCACCGTTCCCCGACCATCCGTGCCGAATCGCAAAGAACCACAAAAGTTCTTTGAGGACTTAAGAAAATAAAAAGAAAACAGTTATAAACCCGACTAATAACTTAAAAATTCCCTTCCCCGGCAACGGCGCCAAATGTGAACAGGCTATCGCACACCTATCAAAAGTAAACCAAACCACTCTAACTAAATTAGCTAGGGAAAGTAGGGATCGAATCCACAGGGAAGCAATTAAACCTATTAGTTCTAAAAAGTCTAAACTGTGTAAAGGGTCCTTGAATGTCGAATCAAGACTCAAACGCTAACTAAAACTAGAACTAAGTTGATTAAGGGAATAAATCTATGACTAAGTCTAGGACATCGGTTCACACAGAGATTTAACAAATGAATTGCACACAATTATTAATTAGATTATCAATTTCCTTGAATTAAGGTCCACTAATTCTCTCGAATCTAGTCCCCTTCAAAACTCCTTAATGGTTCTCCTCGCTCACTTAACTTGTTTTGCCTATTGTCCTTATGATCTAATTGTGGTAATCTTACCTCTCGGCATCGATTTCAACAATATCAAACTAACAATAAACTGGCCAGTATTTAACGTGAAAGCATAAAAATTGACAACAGGAATTCCATACATTAACAACCAATCAACAATTAAGAACAAGCATCAAAATCAATCCATGGATCCCTAGTCCCGAAAAAGAACTACTCACAGCATAATAGAACTATAAAGGAACTAATTTAATCATAAGACTGGAACTGAAAACATGACTTCAAAAATTAAACTAATTAACAAGAACAAAAATAACTCAAAGCAGAACTAAAACAAAAACAAAATCTAAATTAAAATACTACTAACAATTAAAACTAAGGAAAATAATTAAACTAATAAAAACAAGAGAAGAAATAAAGAAGAACCTGAAATTGCAATTGTATTGAATGAATGATTGAGTTTTGACAAAAGAAGTTCGAGAGAAACTGAAATGAAAAATCCTAATGAGAGCAAAACTTATTCTAATCTAGTCTTTTTTTGTCTAATGCCAGTGTGTTGAAACCCCAACACAAACACTATTTATATAAAAGTACCAATGCCCGGGTCAAAAGGTAAGTGAAAAAACGGGTCTCCGGACAATCCGCCCGCCAATCGGGCAAAACAGCCCGATCAGGGCTCACAAAGCGAGTGATTTTTGGCCTTGGAAAGTCAATCCCGCCCGACTGCCCGTGCGAAATCCGCCCGATCGGGCGCGATCAGTGTTTTCCGCCCCTATCTCTTGAAAATGCTAAGTAAATTCCGCCGACGCCCGGGCGAAATCCGCCCGACTAGCCGGGCGAAATGACTTTTCGCCTAAATCAAGTTGGCACTTCTTCAGTTACTCCAGGCTTCATCATAGCTTCCTGATTACTTCAATCCTAACCCATGGTTCTAGCTCTAGTTGTAACTCATATGATTGCCTCGGAATCAATGCAGAAACACCGAAATCCTGCAGAAAGTCACTAACAAGCCACAAACAAACTCCATACAACCAATGTTAGCGCAAAACAGCTCCGAAGAGCATAGGTTAGAGTCAAAAATAAACCAAAAAAAGGGGGTAAAATATAAGATAAAATACACTTACTAGTAGCTGATTGAAATTAAGGGAACCATAGATACTCGTGAGAGGTTTGGGTATTTACTAGGGTTACCTTTTTCTCTTGAACAATTAGTCGATTAAATTGGGGTATGAATTGCTTGTGTCCAATTGTGCTAGTGGGTGGGTGCCTAACTCGAGGTGTTTTTCTTCCTTAAATTAATCATTGTATCTCCATTAGTCTTGTTTAGTGTTAGAAATAGTTATCAATCTCACTCTAATTTGTTTACTTGCTTAGTAATAAAGTAGAATCAAATCGACCACTTTTGACCATTTAGTCTCTTGGGATTCGACCCTTATCTTGCCCGACTACATAGTTTAGGAGGAAAGTTAGGTTATTTTTGTTATGTGCACGACACCCTTTCAATTTGGTGCCGTTGCCTGGGACTTAAAATGTGTTTACATTCTTAGTTTTGCTTTTATTTTTGCTAAGACTCTATTTAGTTTGTGCTTCGGCTATATTTTCTTTGTTATTTTGATCTTTTGTTTCTAGTTTTCCTTGTTGGCTCAACCTCGACGAACCGGTCAACAAATCTATTCCTATATATAAGACCTTGAAATCGAGCTACAACACGTGGCCATTATGTAGAAGAAGAAGGGAAGAAATAAGATACACAGGAAGGCAATGGTTGCGGAACGTGCTATACCCTTGGGGAGTATGGTGTACCAGACCTACACCGGATGCACTATCTAGTATTGTTCGAGCTTCTTTAATGCTGCAAATTTTAAGCTCAAGCCTCAGTTCATCCAATCATATATCCAATGATTCAATTTGCGAGGCTAGTCCACTGAATGCCTATAAGTCATATTGCAAGCTTCTTGGAGAAATGTATACTGTGAAGATAATAATGTGAGTGTGATGGTATTCGACTACGCCTCTTTCCATTCTCTCTTTCGAGATAGAGACTGGAGTGGCTACGGGATGTGTAAGGGGCCCCCGGCTTTTTGGGTCCCAAATTTTTTTGGTCACCTTTCCCATGCCGTCCCGGGTCCGAGTTTAGACCTAAAAAATTGGCTTAAGGGGAAAGGTGAAACGAAATTAATTAGACCTTTTTTTCAACTGAAATGGAGCGCTGGAACATGTACACGTCTACAGGACGTAGCGCTACAGGTTTCTCAACGCTGGCCCTGCGCGTTACAAGTTATATGTGATGCTACAGTGTGCAGCCGCGTGGAAGGTCTGTAACGCTACAAAGTAGCGTAGTTAGCTTTCTTCCAGCGCTGCTCTTTTTTTTTTTTTTTTAAACCCAATTATTAAATCGTTTTACTTGAGGAGAAACTCTCAATTACCGCATACCGACCAACATGCTATAAAGAGGTCGCCAATGAAGTTTTAGAACTAAAACCTCCTAAACCGTGTCTTTAGCTAGCATACGACATGGGACTCGAATAAGGGAACATGTCGTAATTGCACGGAATCATTCATTGCCGCGATCACCATGAGAGATGATCCAAGTTGTGGTCGAGCGAAACCGAAGATGTGGTTTGGGGGGCGAATGTACAACAATGATCAAGTGCGATTGGTGATTAAGCCCATAGCCGGCTGCCTATGTACTCAGTTTCCTCTTAGCCATACATTACAATTAATTTAGAACCACACACAAAAGTTATCATTACACAGATTCCACACAAAAACAGCATTACATTGTTAGTGATACACAAAAGTTGTATAATTTAACTCAAACCAGGTATAAAATTGACGTTAGGGAAGCCTAACATGATTAGATTGTCCGAAAAGAATTATCTGGTAAGCGTTGCAAACATCATTTAAGTCCTTTAACAATAATAAGGTGATAAGCCAGTAAATAAATAGTGAAGGGTCGACAACTAAGAAGTCGCATAACATGATTTTTAGGGCCTCAGGATACTGTACCACTTCTCCTTTGAGAGATGTCTTTGTCGGTATTAATTTGGGCGGAGTTTCAGAGTTTGTTTCGATGTTATTAAATATGTAGCCACTTTTTTAGTAAAAAAATAGAAATAATTAAAATGTATATAAAAAATAGGTTGTTAAAAGCCGCACTAAGTATATCGGATTAATTAAGTATGGGGAGAGAGTGAATAAAAAAGAAGGTTTTGTTGAGAATATTGTATTAGAAATGAAGGTTTTTATAAACAGCTTGGGAACCCTAATGCGCGTTGGGTGCTATCGGCTATACGCCGAGTCGCTAGTCGCCTAGAGTGAGGAACCTACACCTACAACGCTACTAGGGTAGCGCTTTTAACTTAGTCATCGCTAAAGCTGTCAGCGTGACTAATTAAGGCGCGCTAACATTTTTTGAAGATCTTTTTATTTTTTATTTTAAATATGTTTTTTAGGTTATTTTTATTTTTTATTTTTCTTTATTATTATGTATTATTATTATTATTATCCACTTTTATTTTTTCATTTATTTTAAAATAATTAAAAGAGGCATGGGGGGGGGGGGGATACAGGTCCGTCCTATATAGATGAAATTTCTATAATATCCGAGATTTATTTTTATGCCAAAGAACTCGATATATCCAATCTTCGAGAGAATGCAGTTTTGTAAAATCATCATAGATTCCTGTCGGGGACAGGGGGACTAAATTAGGTTCTACAGTTAGCCCCATTTGATTGAGTCTGAGTAGAGCACAATCAAGTATGCTCGAATCGTTTTTTTTTTCGAGGCTTTCATATCGAGCCATGACTCCTCATTAACCATGGGCATAGCAAATTTTAGAAAGCAATTGCTCTCAAAATGAAACGAAAATAAATTTTATATTTAGCACTTAGCAAATAAATTAGTATTTTGAATAAATTTGTTTTCCTGGAATTCTAGAAAAGGATAATTTGTCTTATTATTACTATTTCGAGTAAATTCGCTCTACTTAAAAATGTAACAATCTCTTTACTTATACTGTTTTGAGTAACTTCGCTTATTTACTGAAACTTATTGAAAAAAAACTTAGTAATAGATTCGCTTATTATACTATTTTGAGTAAATTTTGCTTATTTACCAAACTTATTGAACAAAATGTAATCAATTCGTCGTATTTACGAATTATTGAAAAAAATGTAATAAATTCGTTTATTTATTACTATTTTTAGTAAATTTGCGTATTACTTGTATTTTTGAACAACTAAGTAATAACGTGTTGAGTTTATTACTATTTTGAATAATTCGTATTTACGATATTATTGAACAAATGTAATAAATTCGCTTATTTATTAACATTAGTTGAGTAATTTGCTTATTTACTGAAA
>PYUH01000359.1:464506-519081 GCA_016808085.1 Suaeda aralocaspica | reverse complement strand
ATTGCAATTGTATTGAATGAATGATTGAGTTTTGACAAAAGTAAGTTCTAGAGAGAAACTGAATGAAAAATCCTAATGAGAGAAAATTTATTCTAATCTAGTCTTTTTTTGTCTAATGCCATGTGTTGAAAACCCTAACACAAACACTATTTATATAAAAAGTACAATGCTCGGGTCAAAAGGAGTGAAAAACGGGCTCCGGACAATCCGCCCGACCAATCGGGCAAAAACCGCCCGATCGGGCTCACAAAGCGAGTGATTTTGGCCTTGGAAGCAATCCGCCCGACTGCCCGGGCGAAATCCGCCCGATCGGGCGCGATCAGTGTTTTCGCCCCTATCTCCTTGAAAATGCTAAGTAAATTCCGCCCGACTGCCCGGGCGAAATCCGCCCGACTAGCCGGGCGAAATGACTTTTTCGCCTAAATCAAGTTGGCACTTCTTCTAGTTACTCCAGGCTTCATCATAGCTTCCTGATTACTTCAATCCTAACCCATGGCTTCTAGCATCTAGTTGTAACTCATATGATTGCCTCGGAATCAATGCAGAAACACCGAAATCCTGCAGAAAGTCACTAACAAGCACAAACAACTCCATACAACCAAATGTTAGCCAAAACAGCTCCGAAGAGCATAGGTTAGAGTCAAAAATAAACCAAAAAAGGGGGTAAAATATAAGCATAAAATACACTTATCAGTAGGCTTGATTGCAAATTAAGGAAGCCATAGATACTCGGGAGAGGTTTGTGGTATTTTATAGGGTTACCTTTTCTCTTGAACAATTAGTCGATTAAATTGGGGTATGAATTGCTTGTGTCAATTGTGCTAGTGGTGGTGCCTAACTCTAGGTGTTTTTATTCCTTAAATTTAATCATTGTATCTCCATTAGTCTTGTTTAGTGTTAGAATAGTTAATCAAATCTCAACTCTAATTTGTTACTTGCTTAGTATAAAGTAGAATCAAAATCGACCACTTTGAACCATTTAGTCTCTTGGGATTCGACCCTTACTTGCCCGACTACATAGTTAGGAGGAAAAGTTAGGTTATTTTTGTTAGGTGCACGACACGCCTTTCAAATTTTGGTGCCGTTGCCGGGGACTAAAGGTGTTTAAATTAGTTAGTTTTGATTTATTTTTGCTAAGACTCTATTTAGTTTGTTGCTTCGGCTATATTTCTTTGTTATTTGATCTTTTGTTTCTAGTTTTCCTTGTTGCATGCAACCTCGACGAACAGGTCAACAAAATCTGATTCCTATAGACCTTGAAATCGAAGCTACAACACGTAGGCAATGAGGTAGAAGAAGAAGGAGAAGAAATAAGATTACACAGGAAGCAATGGTTGAGGAACGTGCTATATCACTTTGGGAGTATGGTGTACCAGACACTACAACCGGTGCACTATCTAGTATTGTTCGACCTGCTGTTAATGCTGCAAATTTTAAGCTCAAGCCTCAGTTCATCCAATTCATATCCAATGATTCATTTGCGAGGCTAGCCACTGAATGCCCTATAAGTCATATTGCAAGCTTCTTGGAGAAATGTGATACTGTGAAGATCAATAATGTGAGTGAGGATGGTATTCGACTACGCCTCTTTCCATTCTCTCTTCGAGATAGAGACATGGAGTGGCTACGGGATGTGTAGGGGCCCCGGATTTTTGGGTCCCAAATTTTTTTGGTCACCTTTCCCATGCCGTCCGTAGGTCGAGTTAGACCTAAAAAATTGGCTTAAGGAAAGGTGAAACGAATTAATTAGACCTTTTTTTTCAACTGAAATGGAGCGCTGGAACATGTACCACGCTACAGGCGTAGCGCTACAAGGTTTCTCACGCTGGCCCTGCAGCGTTACAAGTTATGTGATGCTACAGTGTCAGCGCGGGAAGGTCTGTAACGCTACAAAGGTAGCGTAGTTAGCTTTCCAGCGCTGCTCTTTTTTTTTTTCTTTTAAACCCAATTTTAAATCGTTTTACTTGGGAGAAACTTCAATACCGATACCAAACATGCTAATAAGAGGTCGCCAATGAGTTTTAGGAACTAAACTCATAAACCGTGTATTTAGACTAGATACGAATGGGACTCGAATAAGGGACGTTTGTCTAAATTGCACGGAAATCCTCTCCGATCCCATGGGNTTCACCGATCCCATGGGGATGACTCCAAGTTGTGGTCGAGCGAACCGAAGATTGGATTGGGGGGCGAAGGTACTAACATGACAGAGTGCGTTGGGTTAGCCCATAGGCGGCCATTACTAGTTTCCTCTTAGCCATACATAAATTATATTTAGAAACACACAAAATTATCAATTTACAAGATTAACAAAAAAAGCATTAAATTGTTAGTGATAACACAAAAAGCTTATTAATTTAACTCAAACCGTTATTAAAATTGATTTAGGGAGCCTAACATGATTAGATTTGTCCGAAAGAATTATCTTGGTTAAGCGTTGCAAACAATCAATTTAAGTCCTTTAACAATAATAAGGTGATAAAGCAGTAAATAAATAGTGAATCGACAACTTAAAAGTCCATAACATGATTTTTAGGGCTCTCAGGACTCGTACCACTTCTCCTTTGAAGATTGTCTTTGTCGAGTATTAATTTGGGCGGAGTTTCGAATTTTGTTTCGATGTTATTAAAATATGTAGCCACTTTTTAGTAAAATAAATAGTAAATAAATAATAAATAATTATTATAAAAAAAATAAGGTTGTTAAAAGCAGTAATCGGATTAATTAAGTATGAGGGAGAGAGTGAATAAAAAAAAGGTGTTGAGAAATGAAGAAAATGAAGGTTTTTATAACAGCTTGGGAACCCTAATCGCGTTGGGCTGCTAGCGCGATACGCCGAATCGCAGTCGCCTAGTAGTGCAGGAAACCCTACAATGCTACTAGGGTAGCGCTGTTAACTTAGTCACGCTAAGCTGTCAGCGTGACTAAATTAAGCGCGTTACATTTTTTGAAAGATCTTTTTATTTTTTATTTTTAATATTTTTTTATTTTTATTTTTTTATTTTTATTTATTATTATTATTATTATTATTATTATTATTATTATCATTTTATTTTTTTCATTTATTTAAAATAATAAAAGAGGCATTGGGATAAAAAGGTCCGTTAAATAAGAATGAAAATTTTATAATATCCGAGATTTATTTTTTATGCCAAAGCAACTCGATACATCAATCTTCGAGAGAAATGGCGTTTTGAAATCATCATAGTTTCCTGTCGGGGACAGGGGGACTAAATTAGGTTCTACAGTTACCCCACTTTGATTGAGTCTGAGTAGACGACCAATACAAAGTATGCTCGAATCGTTTTTTTTTTTCGAGGGCTTTCATATCAGAGCCATGAGCTCCTCATAACCAATGGGCCATAGCAAATTTTAGAAAGCAATGCTCTCGAAAATGAAACGAAAATAAATTTTATATTAGCACTTAGCAAATAAATTAGTATTTTGAATAAATTTGTTTTCACTGGAAATTTAGAAAAAGGACTAAATTTGCTTATTATTATATTTCGAGTAAATTCGCTCTTATCTTAAAAAATGTAACAATCTCTTTTTACTTATACTGTTTTGAGTAAATTCGCTTTATTTACTGAAATTATTGAAAAAAAAAACGTAATAGTAATAGATCGCTTATTTATACTATTTTGAGTAAATTTTGCTTATTTACCAAACTTATTGAAAAAATGTATCAATTCGTTATTTACGAATTATTGAAAAAAATGTAATAAAATCGTTTATTTATTACTATTTTAGTAAATTTGCGTATTTACTTTATTTTTGAACCAACTGTAATAAAACTGTTGAGTTTATTACTATTTTGATAAAATTCGTTATTTACGATATTATTGAACAATGTAATAAATTCGCTTATTTATTACTATTAGTGAGTAAATTTGCTATGTACGAAATTATTAAAAAAATGTAAAAATTGGTTATTTAGTACTATTTGTAGTAAATTCGCTTTATTTACTGAGAGTATTGAAAAAATGTAATATTAACCTCGCGTATTTATTACTATTTTGAGTACATTCGTTTATTTACCGAAAATATTAACAAAAAGTTAAAAGAGTTGTTCATAAGATTACACCTTATCCTATGTATAATCCACTTTGGAACATTTGGACTTAAAGCACATGAGAAAAGGGATCATCATCCCAAATCACATCCAAGGCATAAAAATTACAGCAAAAAGACCACAACTAGCGCCAGAGCGTAGGTCATTGCATCGGACACGCGGAATAGGTTGCGCAGCAAGAGCTACGACGCTATAAGCCTGTTAGTGCGGACTTACCTCAGTCTAGGCTCCTATGTAGAGTGCTACTATTTCTGTGCTGTGAATTGTTTGTTTGATTTGTAATTGTAAATGTTGACTGTGTGCAGGCACTGATTTTATGTCACGCTAAAGCTTCAGCGGGGACGATTACTCGCGCTGGCTGGCGTAGAGCTCTAGGGAACCGAGTTGCGAAGGGTAGTGGTTCAGCCAAACGACGCTGAAGGCTGCAGCGCGGAACTTAAACGCTGTTGTGAGTTTTTTTTTTTTTTCATTTTTTATTTTCAAAGCTTTACTTGAGGAATTATGGGAAAAATTTGTGCTTACATAGAGGATTGATTACTATAATTTACTCATTTGTAGTCAGGTTAAGCTTGTGGACAATTTATATTTTCTTATTTCTATAAACATGGGTGTTTTTGTAATGATGTCCTAATGATGTTAAAATGAAATATAATGTCCATGAATTTCATTTGAGAATTGTTCTTAGACTTTCATACTCATGTGATGACCCATTGTATTTGACATTTTAAAGAGTAGTAGGGTCTTCATAGAGAGGGTAGTTATTAGTCTTAATCCAAAATAGAAAAATGCCTTCTTGATAGTATGTAATTAAAAGGCAATGAGCTTCTCAGAATA
Organism: Suaeda aralocaspica; assembly: GCA_016808085.1. Taxonomy (NCBI): domain Eukaryota; kingdom Viridiplantae; phylum Streptophyta; class Magnoliopsida; order Caryophyllales; family Amaranthaceae; genus Suaeda; species Suaeda aralocaspica. The sequence goes on along the minus strand of PYUH01000359.1, from coordinate 514,175 downwards.
ATCCAAAAGTGAAAAAAGAAAAAATGCTCTTGATTATTTTATTATAAGGAGTAATGGCTCTAGAAAAAAAATGCTCTTGATCAATTTATTTTATTGTATACACGAGTGACGTGCTCTTTAAGTAATGAAAGAAAGAGCAATGGGATTTTAATTTAATAATCAAAAATGAAAAAAAAGATTGCTCTGTTTTTTAATGTTTTATAAGAGTAACGTGCTATTAATTTAATAAATAATCAAAAGTGAAAATGCTCTTGAAAATTTTACTTTATTAAAGAGTAGCGTGCTCTAATTTAATAAAGAAGAGCCATGACTTTTAATAAAAGATGCTCTGCTAAGTAAAAGCATCATCGTTGTGGATACAAAACAGTCTTCCCCTAGAGAAACGAGCAAGATGGGAGGGGGAGAGAGAGGGAAAAACGGTACTCGATAAGCGTCCTGCTAAAACGTTCAAAGAGTAAGAATCGAAGTGACCACACCTGCATGGGAGCCCCCACTTCATTGGGATATAGGTCTTGAACTGATCTGACCCATCATATATCTTCTCGAGCATCAAGAGGAATTGTAAGTAATATGTTTTTTTTGGTTTTCTCAATATTTTACGAATTTTAGATGATATATGTAAGTGAAATATTATAGGTTGATGATGAATTACGAAGATATGATTCCGGGAAGATGGTTGGTAAAATTTATGATACTCTTGATGCAAATACCAAAGAGTTGGTTAAGGTGAGTGGTTTTCAAGATTTCTTAGAATCTTATATAGAGAAAGAGAGATGTAAGATGTCTGCTTGTTTAGTTAGGGGAATAATGGAATGGTTTTGGGATACAAGTAACATCTTTCATTTCCAATGGGGAGAGAAGGCTATAACTCCTTTCGATTATGGGATGAATACTGGATTACCCTTGGCAGGTATGGATATCATCCCTAATGAAGGAATGACAGGAAAAGAGCCAATGATAGGTGATTTACTTGGGCCAATCTACACTCGATTAAAATTGTATGAGAGAGTTTTCCCTTGGAGTGAATTGTCGGATGCTTTAGCCAATGAAGAAATTATGATAGAAGCCACTTCCCTTCAAAGAGCTAAGATCTTCCTTTTATATTTGATTGGTAGTACCTTTTTAACAGACAAAGGGCAACGAGTGGCCTTTTCTCTTATCCCGTTATTGTCATATTTGAAAGGAATCAAAGATTATTGCTAGGGAAAAGCGGGTTATGTGCATTTAATATCTGAAATGCGTAAGACATCCCGAGTCATGGATGACCCGCTAAAGAGAGAATGTGTCCCAGCTTCCCTAGGAGGCATTCCTCGAGTTATTAAGGTAACAAATTCTTTTACAATGTGCTTATCCACTTATTTGCATCTTATTTTGCTTTTTTTTCTAACCTTTTCTTTTCAGGTGTGGTCCTTTGAACATTTCCCAACTCTTGCCCCAATGAATGATCGACCTAAGAGATTCCCGGTGAGCCGCAGATGGGGAAGACGGCTTAACATTCATCATAAGACAGATGTAATACGCTAATCGATTTATAACCTTCCTGAAGAGCAAGTAAGGACTCATTGTATATATACATTTATATATATTTATAACTACAATAAATGATTTTTAATTTTCTTTCTATTGCAGATTATCTTTCGTCCATGGGACGGGATACCAGATATTATCCCTGGAGTGTAGGTTTCACCACCTCTTGAGGAAGCTAGGATCCTTTTGAAAGAATGTAGGCAACTTGTTTGGTTTCTGGGAGAACGTGTTGTTCGTTAAACTTATTCTCCTATTCCTTTAGCTCCCATGGATCCACCTGTGTTCATCTTAGACTCGGGTAAGGTTCCCGCTACCTCTATGGATGATTTTTTGAGAGGACTCACCGCTTGAGAGTTAGTTTTTGCTGGTGTTAATTACAAAAATTGGGTTCAGGCTCGGCTACGTCCTTTTCCAACATTTGTTAGGGTATCTTACCTTTCCTTTCCCTTTTTCACGCATTTGCATTTTAAATATATGTTTATTTGTTTATATGTGCAAAGAATGATGATATTGAGGGTTGGCAAGTTCCTGAACGAAATATCAAATACATTGATGGTTTCGGGAATTTGATTGATGGCACTGTGCCATTTGCTGACGAAGAGGAAGAAGATGTTCCTTATATCCCTGAGAATGTCGACATGGTAATCCTTGGGTTTGTCCTTATCTTTACTCGACTCTTATTATTATTACTGACATTTTTCATTGTTGATTTTAAATGACTTGTTTAATTGCAGGTGTCTAGGACAATTACAAACAAGGTCATCAAAGTATTGAATGCGTTTCGCACTGCTTATAGGAAGACAAAACATGCTTTTGCGTGCCAGAGCGTCACCATGGCTAGGATAGGTTTCCCTATGTGTTGCCCCTATTTCTAGTTTCATGTCTTTATCACCTATGGGTAATTTTTGTGCATTATTTTCTTTTGTAGGACGTTGTGCCGCGTTATACAACACACGGGACATTTCTTCCTCCTCATCCCCCTCATCCTCCGGGAGGCCATTATAGGCATCCCCCTTTTACGGAAGGTCCGACTAGTGGTCAACAAATGCGGCCTCCGATCCTTTAACATGAAAATAGAGCTCAAGAGGAGCCTAATAGATACGAGGGAGGAAGTAGTCAACAAGTCAACCCGCAACAAGGATATGATCCTTTTGCTGGCTATTATAACAATGGTCAAGGTGGCGGGTGGTCCCAAGCTCAAGAATGGGATTATTATGGTGGAGGCTAAGGGCCATATCCAAGAGTTCCTTATGAGATGGGGCGATTTTCGTCGTATGAACCGCCAAGGATTAACACTCAAATGCAGCAGGAGGATTGAAGACATTCTACTGATTCTTATACTCCTCGCACTGGTGCTATGCATTATTTCTTTGACTATGGGCCACCACAGTAGCTTTTGGTGGCATGTAATTTGTTGACATTTGTATTCGTAGTTTAACTCAAACTTAATTTTCTGTTTGTTTTATCTCATTTTAGCCTTAATATTTTGTAATCATGGATTTATAAACATATGTAAGCCTTGGGTTTTTTATGCTAATATTTGATAACCAAGGGCATATATATTAGTTCATTTTATTTTTTTGTAAAGTGTTGGAGGATTAATCCGACTTACTCCCGAAAAAATAATCACCAAAATTAGTTAGCAGGGAAGGGGGGGCATATCTCATTTTCCTTAAATAAATATGATTTGAAAAGTTAATTTTAAAGAAGTTCAAGAAATAAAATCGCCCAAAATAATTAAAGAATGGAAAGAATCTCGCAAATGGGCTGATTATGGAAGTTTTATGCAGCGCAGGAGGATTTGGGACGCTGCATTTGTAGCGCTATCAAAATTGTCGCGCTACGCGCGTAGCGTGACTAATGTTGCCACGCTGCTGTTGTAGCATTGTAAATCTTGTCGCGCTATCACGTCAGCGCGACTAAAACTGAAACGCTACTTTATTTCTCATTATTTCCCAAAACGAATTTAAGGAAGTTGCCTAGTGACCATCTTGGTTAAATATATGAACGAACAATTATACATTCATCAAACAAAATCCCTTACAAAAGTTTTCTTTGTTAGAGAGAAAAGAAGGAGATAAAGAATGTCTCAAAACTTCATTTGTGTGTTAAACCGTTGGATTTCTTCTTTGTCTGTAGAGGAACACCTTGAATTCAATGCTTATCATCTGGATGTGTTATTTTCTTTGAGACAAGCTCGTATTAATTGGGATTTCCTTCATGCCGCCATCAATTTTTGGGATCCTCAATTCCATGTTTTAACCTTTGCTAACACTGAATTGACCCCCTTTCCGGAAGAATTTAGCGCGATTGTTGGTTTTCCGGTGGAAGCTCTTCCGGCTGTACCTAACCTTCAACAAGGGTTTGGTACGGACTTTCAAAGACTACTTGGACTAACTAAGTTCGAGACCAAGGAAATTCTCAATGGCCAACACTGTGATCTTTTGAAAATTATTGCAAGATTTTCCTCTTCTTCAGACAACTTAACTATACAAAGGTACAAAAGATGTGCTTTATGCTTATGTTTGCTATCAGGATATTTATTTGTTAATGATGGAGGAAATATGGGAAATGCTTCACTAATTGCAATTGTTGAGCAAATCGAAGGTGATCGTACTCCTATGCCTATGGTGATTGGTGAGACCATCATAACATTGGACGCATGTAAAGAAGATCCATCATTGCACATTTCGGGAAGCCCTTTATTGCTTCAGGTAATATTCTAACCTTGGGATAAAATATTAATTAGAATAGATAAATTGTTATTAATTTACGAAAGGAAAGAAGATTTTTCGTAGTTGGAATCGTAGCGTCAGTAGTAAATTAGCGCTATTAGTCATAGCGTGACTAATTCTGTGACGCTACGCGTGTAGCGCAGTAGTATCTGTCGCGCTGACACTGTAGCGCTGTTTGTTTTGCAACGCTTGACTGTTAGCGTAGTAGAGTTTCCAGCGCTCCTGTTTATCTTCCATAATATCTATTTTTCGTAATTTCAAACCATGATTATTCAATGCTATGTAACAATCTTGGATTGTCATTTATTTCTTTATTTAATTAATGCAGATTTGGCTTAGTGAGCGCCTTAAGACCATCGAATAACCCTTTAATGCTATGAAATACAACCTCAAATCATTTACTATGAGGAGGACTTTGTTCCCAAGGAAAACTCTAGCGGAGTGGATGTCACTTATATATGTCTCATGGAGGTCTTTCAATTAGATGGGTCATTCCATGGTGGTTTATCAAGGAGATGGTCGGAAGTCATGAGTCGACACCATATGTGCGCCTTCTTGGTTTGAGGAAAATTACTTATTTCTTTCCTACCCATCTTTTGAGGCAATATGGTATGAAACAAAGTATCCCTAGCCTTGACACTGACCCCCCAACTTTCTTGGAACTTCGGGGCCCTGCCATTACCGCATGGACAAAGTATTGGGCAAATCGTCCACGATGGGCTTTTTCGAGGAATGGTTGTTCTACTCAAGTATCACAAAGTTACAAGGATTGGATGCTTGCTAGAGTAAAGAGGAGAGGGATAAGGCCTGGGGCCTTGAAGCTATTGAAAGGTCCAAAGGCCCACAAGTCTATAAGGCTCCAAAAAATAGGATTGCAACAGGAGAGGGAAAGAGTGAGACTTCTTTAAAGAGAAAGAATGAAGCTGGATCTGTTTTTGATAAGCTAGGTCCAAGAAATAAGAAAAAAGCTCCTTCCTTACATGGGGTCGAAATTGGATAACCAAAGTTAAATGAAAAGACCCAAAAAACTATAAAGATAAGGGGAAAAGAAAGATGGTATGGACTCGTAAAGAGAGCAAGCCCAAGCCTATGGAGAAGAACTTTGATGAAGGTTCCTCTAAAGAAGTGAATAATGAAGAAAAGCTCAAAGATAATCCTAATGGGATGGAGGAAGATCCGGAAGTAGATGAAGACCCAAAGCATGCTCGTAAGGAAAAGGAAGAGTAGTGTTTGACTTTATTTATTTTATTATTTTCAATAAAGTGCATGTGCACTACTAGCGTAGGCNTACTACTAGCGTAGACTTTAAAGTATTCTCTTTTGTTTTGATGATTTCAATTATGCAACTCTTAAAACATTAATGAAGGACAATATTATTTTTTATTCTACATGCAAACAAACTTTAGTTATTTACAATAGAAGTTATTGATAATTCATCCAATAAAAACTAATTATGTATTTAAATGGGCCAAACTTAGCATAAGTTACCTATGTATCCAAAAGGAATCAGGCCGTGCATAGTTCTAATATATATATTTTATAGAAAAGACTTAAATGAGTCTTTTATCGAACCTTCGTGGATCCTTAAAATCATGTGAAACCTTTAAGTGAGGTCTTTCATAATTCAATAGTTTAATCAAACGATTCACTGAAACTGTTGAAATGTAACATGAATTCAGCGCAGTTAATATTCTAACGCTAGGGTTGTAGCGCTACAGAATAAACAACGCTGCACGGTGCAGTGTGGTTATTCTTGTCGCGCTGACATGGCAGCGCAGTTAGAATTGTTACACTGCAAGGTCAGCGCAGTTGAATTTCCAGCGCTGCCCCTTTCTTATTTATTTAATTACTTTTATTATATATATCTTTTGGTTTTGTATAGAATGGGTTACGATGCTTTTCCTTTTCTTGATTTCCCATTTTACATAATGATATGAGCCAAATTGGGCCCATATGTTCTAGGACTTAGTGTGAGTCCATGATTGTCTTGCAATTTTAAGCGTAAAATTTATTCAATTGGTCCAAATTAGTTAATTGAGTAAATTCATCCCCATCTATGTCAATTAGTTTTACCGCACCGCCTGATAGGATTTTCTTAACAATATACGGCCCCGTCTAATTGGGTCGGAATTTTCCTCTTGGATCGGTGGGTGGGGCTCGTACTTCTTTTAGAACTAAATCTCCTTTATTAATGTTTCTTAGCTTAACTCTTTTATTAAAATGTTTTGCAATCCGTCTTTGATATATTTGTACGTGATGCAAAGCTTTTAATCTTCGTTCATATAAGAGAATAAGTTCCTTATACCTAGCCCAAACCCATTCAGCTTCAGGTATTTCACTTTCTAGGACTATGCGAATAGAGGGTATTTCCAACTCAACAGGTTGAACTGCTTCCATACCATACACTAAGGAGTAAGGGGTGCCGGGGTGGCTCCTGTGGACGTTCGTATGGAAGTTCGATATCCCCATAGAGAAAAGTGAAGTTTATGAGGCCAATCTTTATAATGTTCGGCCATCTTTTTTATGATGACAACAACATTTTTGTTTGCAGCCTCTACTGCTCCATTCGTTTGGGGTCTATAAGGGGAAGAGTGCCTATGTGGTACTTTGTATCGTTGTAAAAGATCAATTACTTCTCCCTTAAAATGAGATCCATTGTCACTAATGAGTTCATGTGGGACTCCGTAACGACAAAATTAAAGATGTTTTGTTCAATGAATTTGGCCACATGTTTAGCGGTTATTTTGATATATGAGGCTGCCTCAACCCACTTTGTGAAGTAGTCAACGGCGACCAAAACGAACGTATGTCCTCCAACACCACTGGGCGTTATTTTCCCGACTATATCAATACCCCAAGTGGAGAATGGCCACGGTGAAGTATAATTGTATAGCTCTAAAGGAGGTAAATGTTGTAAGTTAGCAAATATTTGGCATTTAGGACATGTTTTTACATAGTTGCAGCAATCATCTTCCATTGTCGTCCAATAATATCCTAAGCGTGTTATCTTTTTTGCTAACATCTTACCATTCATGTGGGGACCGCAGACGCCATTATGGGTGTCTTCCATAAGTCGTTTGGCTCGTGTTTTGTCAACACATAGCAAATTAAGCCCTTTTGAGGTCTTTTTATACAATCTACCCTGAATTTCGATATATTGGGAAGATAATAATCTTATTGCCCTTTGAGTTCGAAGGCTTGAATTTCGTGGGAATTCTCCTTTGACTTTGTAATTGAGTACATCTTGATACCACGGAACTTTGTTCTCATCATCATGGCCATCTTCAATAATGTTACAATAGGAAAGTTCTTGCCTCCTTTCAACGCGTAAAGTTATCGATGCTAGGTTATGTGGGATATTTTTCATTGATGATAATTTAGCAAGGGCGTCGGTGAATTGATTATCATTCCTAGGGAGGTATTGGTACTGGATATCATCGAAGTTTTCAATTATGGTGTCTAAGTGTGTTTGATAGAGTGCTAGGCTTATTAGTGATGAGTCTCCAAATACTTTTAGTCTTTTAATCCCTAGACTTACTGCTGCCTCTAATGAAATAATGCATGCCTCGTATTCAGCTGCATTATTAGTGACTTCGAAGTCTAATTTGGCTGATACCGGAACATGTGCACCATCTGGACTAACTAGAAGAACCCCTACTCCGCACCCCTTTTAGTTAGAAGCGCCGTCAAAGTAGAGGGCCCAACTATCATCTTCCGTCATTAAGAGGTCTTCATCTGGGAAGTTATATGCTTCTGTCTTTTCCTTGTTAGGAGGGAACTCAGCCAAGAAATTTGACTCTGCTCGTCCTTTAATTGTTTTTGAAGGGACAAATTGAAGGTCAAATTCGGCCAACATAACAAGCCACTTCGAGAGGCGACCATTTAGTGCTGGCTTGCCAAAAAGATATTTTAATGGGTCCAAATGGGACACAACATGGACAGAATGGGAAAGCAAGTAATGCCTAAGCTTTTTAGATGCCCATACCAAGGCCAAGCAAGTTTTCTCCAACTGTGAATACCGAGTTTCATATTGGATGAACTTTTTACTTAAGTAATATATGGCCTTTTCTTCTCCATTTATTTCTTGCGCGAGCATGGCTCCAGCAGCAGTTTCAGTGATAGTTAAATATAGCCTTAAAGGGACTCCAAGTATTGGTGGTACAAGTATCGGAGGCTTGAGAAGATATTCTTTTATTTTTTCTAAAGCCCCTTGACAGTTGTCATCCCATTCCACCTTTTCTTCCTTCTTTAATTTCTTGAAGATGGGCTCACAAAACATAGTTAATTTTGATATGAATCGACTAATATATTGGAGCCTACCTAAGAATCCTCGGATTTGTTTTTCATTTTTAGGGGAAGGCATATCTAGTATAGCTTTGATTTTAGATGGATCAATTTCTATACCCCGCGTGCTAACTACATATCCAAGCATCTTTCTAGATGTTACTCCGAAGGCGCATTTTTGCGGATTCAGCCTCATATTATATTTTCTTAATCTATAAAGAATTTTCTTAGGGCAGGAATGTGCCCTTGTCGGTCTTTTGATTTTACAATCATGTCATCTACATAGACCTCTACTTCCTTATGCATCATATCATGAAGCAATGTAGTAGCAGTCCTTTGATAGGTTGCTCCAGCGTTTTTAAGTCCAAAAGGCATTACTTTGTAATAGAAAGTTCCTCATTCGGTAATGAATGTGGTTTTTTCCATGTCTTCCGCAGCCATTTGTACTTGGTTGTAACCTGCATAGCCATCCATGAACGAAAGGAGTTCATGATTAGTCGTGTTGTCTACAAGGAGATCAATGTGTGGTAGTGGAAAATCATCTTTAGGACTAGATTTGTTTTAAGTCCCGAAAAATCTACACACATTCTCACACGTCCGTCCTTTTTCGGAACTGGAACAACATTACCTACCCATTCTGGGTATTTTGAAACACGTATAAAACCCGCATCTAATTGTTTGATAATTTCCTCTTTTATTTTGAGGGCAACGTCAGGCTCATACGTCTAACTTTGTTTAAGCGGTTTAATGTTGGATTGAGCGGAATTTTGTGTTCCGCAATTTCACGATCTATGCCAGGCATATCTTTGTAGGACCAAGTAAAAAAATCGCTAAATTCTTTGAGCGTGTTTATTTAGTCTGTGCGCTCTTGTAAATTAAGAGTTAAGCCAATTTTTAGTTCTTATATATCTTGTTCATTACCGATATTAATGGATTCAGTTTCTTCTATTACAGGCATGCAATTTTCAAATTCTTCCATGAACTTTATTATCTCAACTGGTTCATCATTAGTTGATTTTTCAGCTGAATTAATTATTGCAAGACAATTATAAGGGGATTGGGGAGGAGAGCGTGGATAAGCAATAGTTGCATAATTATTGAAATCATCAAGGAGTACATCAAAGAGGGACTCAATTCCTTTAGAGCTTAAATCTAAATTAGGAACGGGAGGAATCGAAGGAACATATATAGCTATATTGCCTACGACACTAATATTATCTTTGGATTTGGACTCAAAATCAGACTCAGACTCACACTCAGAATCTTCGAACACTCGTCCATCCCCGGTTGAGATAGTAATTTTGGCCCCTTTTGTGTTGATCCACTTCAAGGTCTTTCTCCATCCACGCTCGACGTTCTCTGAATGGGAAATGAGTAAAGCGGGGTTGAACTTTTCATCTTGCATAGCCTTCTGAATTATTGCAGCTTCGTCTCTCAATGGGTTCCGTTCCAGTCCAAATAACAGACCAAGGGCCCATTTGTCTAAACACTCTGGTTTGGAGTATTTGGTGGGAAGAGAGTATTGTGCTCTCTCTTCTAGAAAGTAGCAATCATGAAATATTTCAAATCCAGGAATTTGTTTCCCGTTTTGAACCAAGGGTTCAGGGAAGCCATAATAGGGGTAATTATCCCCTTCCTCTATAAACTGCCCGTTTAGAGTGAGCTGATAGGAAGGGATAGAGGTAGTGATTCCCCTTTTGGCGTTGGCCTTTCGAGTCACTTCTTCAACCATGTATCTTTTTAATTCCTCTTCTGTCGGTTCATACCCCAAACTGAAGAGGTTAGGTGTGGCTTTGACTTTAGGGAGATAAGTGATCTCCCTTCGTCCTTTTGCTCCTAAAGGCATGCCAGGAAAATAACCATTTTTTAACATGATAGCGTTCACTATCACACTAGCATGGGGATCAAGTTGTAAGTCTTCTGATTCAATGAGAGCAATTTCTTCGGGCACAAATACCCACAAATCTTCCACATCTTGATCATGGGATATTTTAGCAGGGATTGATCCTCCATGGCTACTCTGATTGGAGAAGCATTAATGGTTATAGGCACGCCTTCATGTATGAGCTTGACCTTTTGATGGAGCGATGAAGGCACCGCACCAAGCATGTGGAGCCATGGGCGTCCTAGAAGCAAATTGAAGGATGATTTTACATCGATGACATGAAATTCAACTTTCTTCCTTATTCCACCGGTGGAAATATCAAGAGTTATGACTCCTAAGACCTCTCGTCTCGTGTTATCATAAGCTCTTACTCCTTGCAGTGATGGGGAAAATGCTTCTTTTTCTATGCCGAGATGCTTGGCAGTTCTTAATGGGCAGACATTGACTGCAGACCCATTATCGACTAATGTCAAGGGGACGTTTTTATTCAATATCCCAGCAGTTAGGTAAAGGGCCTTGTTATGAGTAGTACCTTCCGGGGGGAGATCCTCTTTAGAAAATTCAATCATTTTCTTTGGTCCAGTTGACAAGAGACTTACTAGATTTTCAGGGGTAGTGTCAGGAGAAACATTTAATGCATTAAGTCCATTCAGTACAACTACCCTATGATCACGAGAAGAAGCTAATAATTGCCAAATGGTTACGTCGGCTTTAGTCTTTTGCATTTGCTTAATGAGAGGATTATCGTTGCTCTCACTAGAATTTTGGGCTTGTGATGAGCCAATATTTGTTTGGACTGGAATTGAGTCTTTGTTGACTTGGACCTGAGATGGGCCTTTGTCATTATCAGGTTGATAAGCTCGTCCGGAACGAGTAAGATGCTGAACATTAGACACAACTTCTGTAGGATCTTGGTACCAATCTTTTTTTATAATTTCTGGATTAAGCCCGAGCGTTATGTTGGCACTGAGGTTGGTGATATAAGTATCCTCAACATTATCGTCCCATATGCCACATACATGATCGTGTAATCCTAATACTTCCTCCATTGCATTATCATTATTGGAAGTGATAAATTTAGAAGGATCAAAATTATCGCTAACACAATCAATGGCCAGAATAGACGATCCACCAAAAGGATTGGTGATATTATTCGGCTTGGGAGGTAAGGTAACGCCCGTCTTTAACCATGTCTTGAATGACATGTTTGAGGACCCAGCATTGTTCAGTATCATGCCCTTCCCTCTATGGTATTTGCAGCATTCCATTTTGGGCTTCTCTTGTCCTCTGGTGGGTCGGGAGTTAGCCCAATTGGATGTAAAGCATTTTGGCTTTGAAGTCTGTCAAGAGCTTGAGAATAAGTCATGCTGATAGGAGTGAATCTTCTATATCGAGGCCATCTCTTTATTTTTGATGGACTTGAACGAGAAGCTTCTAAAGCATTGACTTCATTATTTTTGGAATATTCACCCTTTTTATAGGTGTAGTTCCCCTTATAAGCCTGGGGCTTCGACTATTTTTTCAATAAATCGTTCTCAATTTTGATCCCGGCATCATACACTCGTTTGAAAGAGTCGATGCCTTGATATTTGAGGTGTCCTTGATAGGGCTCGGACAGGTTGTCTACAAACCTTTCTACTAATTCAGCATCGGATGGTTTGTGGACCAAGTGGGTCATCTTTTCCCTATAACGAGTGAAGAAGGTAGTGAACCCTTCATCAGCTCCTTGTTTTAACACTTCGAGTTCTCGGAGTGTGACTTGGAATTCCATGTTATCTTTGTATTGATCAATGAATTCCTTAGTAACAGTATCCCAAGTTGAAACCCGATCTGTGCTAAGAGAGTAGAACCAATTCTGTGGAATGGGTTCTAAAGAAAGAGGGAAGATCACTGGATAGAATACAGGATCAACCTTTTTGATGGTCATGGACCCAATAAAGCTCTTAAGATGATTGACTGGATTACCAGTCACCTTGAACTTTGGAAGAGTAGAAGGATCGAACTTCTCAGGGAGAATAGCCTCAGCGTTAGGGATGTTGGTAGCCTCAAATTGATATAACTTGCCACCCATTGAAGAACGATGAATGAGATTTTCAATCTCTTTCTTTTTCCTCCTTTCCTCCTCTTGCCTTTTGGCTTCCATTTCAGCCAAATGTTTCTTTTCAGCAGCACGTTCAGCTTCAATTTCAGCAAGGCGTATTTTTTCTACTTCTCGTTCAGCCTCCATCTTATTAAGACGCATCATGAGAGTATTCAATGTAGCATTCATATTTTCTTCTTCACCTATACTTGGACTTGGAGAGGACGGAACGGAACTTGAGGAACAAATTGGAGAATTTAGAGTAATAAACCCGAAATCTTCACAAATATCCTCTAAGGAATTTGAGATGAATGATGATTGTTCGTCACTACCTAACCTTTGTAAACGCTGATCTGGATCGCGACACCAAGCAGTTGAACCAGCCCTTTACGATAAAAAATTTCAAGCCATTCAGAAAAATGTTTATTTCCATTTTTCGAAAAAAAACAAAGAAATAATTAAGTAGTGCTAACAATGATTAATTTAATACTAAGAGCGTCTGTAAGCTAAGCTAAAGACGACTAAACCTTAATTAATGACATTCTAATTTAAAGAATATAATTAATAAAGGTTTTTTGGCCTTTTTTAGTTTAACTCAAACAAAACCAGTATTAAGTTAATTATTGTTAATGCTTATGAGGATTAAAAAGATCATGGGCGAAAATTTTTGTTTTTGTTTTTTTTTTTTTTAAAACGAAAGTTTTTCATTCATTAAGGAAAATGAGATTGTTAGCTCCACCTAGAATTCGAAAATAAACTAATTAAATTCTACAAAAAAGAATTGAATTAGTAAATCCTCGAAATATTCAAATTATGTCAATAATCTTAACAGATAAATGTTTGAAATGATTGATACGATTTAAATTTCTTGGTGAATAATGGAAGTATCAAGTTAGTCTTAGAAAAAAAATGATTTTATTCCTAACATGATGTTATTAACAATCCTTTTATTTAATGATTTTCCAAAATAATTTCTAAATAGACAACATTAATAATATTCTATATAAGAACAGAATAATGCTAATGAAGTCTTTGTAAGGAAATGATTTTAGTGAATCATTTAATTTGAAGCAAGTTAATAAAATCTTTTAATAAATAAATGCAAAATCCTAAAGTCTCCTAAACAACATGAAGAATAAAATAACAACATAAAGGAAATTAAGAAAAAAGAAACAAAATCACGAAAAAAAAGGAAAGAAAATCATAAAAAAAAGGAAACAGAATCATGAAAAAAGAAAAGAATAAAAAAAATCGAAATACAAGCAATGAGGTTCCCTAAACCAAGGTTTTATGTCCGATCCTCTAGGGTTAAGCTCTAAAGGTCAATCCAAAGTATCCTACATCTAAGGAGTGTGCTCCAACATTTTGCGGTGTGATAACCGTTAGATATGGAGCGTCTCCCCTCCAAGTACCATGGGCAACTTGGAATCGATGTAGTTGGGATAAGGTTGCGTTTTGCTCGGTTGCTTGAGACCATGCGCCCCACCAAGTCAACGATTCCTTCCCGAAATGTAATGTTATTATGGTGATCCTAAGGCATGTTTCAAACACATGGAAGCCAAGTGTTTGTCACATGTATGCAATATGTCTAAAAAAATGCAATTTGTTCTAAATATAATAAGTGTATGATTAAGAGAAAATTTTAAAGTTTTGCCCTCTTTTAGTCCCCAGTGAAGTCGCCACTGTAGGGGCCCCGGATTTTTGGGTCCCAAATTTTTTTGGTCACCTTTCCCAAGCCGTCCGTAGGTCAAGTTAGACCTAAAAAATTGGCTTAAGGAAAGGTGATACGAATCAATCAGACCTTTTTTTCAACTGAAATGAAGCGCTGGAACATGTACCACACTACAGGCGTAGCACTACAAGGTTTCTCACGCTGGCCCTGCAGCGTTACAAGTTCTGTGATGCTACAGTGTCAGCGTAGGAAGGCTTGTAACGCTACAAAGGTAGCGTAGTTAACTTCCCAGCGCTGTTCCTTTTTCCTCTTTTCCCTTTTTCCTTCTTTTCAACAGAAATGGAGCGCTGGAATTTGTACCACGCTACAGGTGTAGCGCTACAAGATTTCCCACGCTGACTCTACAGTGTCAGCGCGGGAAGGTCTATAACGCTACAAAGGTAGCGTAGTTAGCTTTCCAGCGCTGCTCTTTTTTTTCCTTGTAAACCCAATTTTAAATCGTTTTACTTGGGAGAAACTTCAATACCGATACCAAACATGCTAATAAGAGGTCGCCAACGAGTTTTAGGAACTAAACTCATAAACCGTGTATTTAGACTAGATACGAATGGGACTCGAATAAGGGAAGTTTGTCTAAATTGCACGGAAATACTCTCCGATCCCATGGGGATGACTCCAAGTTGTGGTCGAGCGAACCAAAGATTGGATTTGGGGGCGAAGGTACTAACATGACGGAGTGCGTCGGGTTGGCCCATAGGTGGCCATTACTAGTTTCCTCTTAACCATACAGAAATTATATTTAGAATCACACAAAATTATCAATTTACAAGATTAACAAAAAAACCATTTAATTGTTAGTGATAACACAAAAAGCTAATTAATTTAACTCTAACCGTTATTAAAATTGATTTAGGGAGCCTAACAAGATTAGATTTGTCCGAAAGAATTATCTTGGTTAAGCGTTGCAAACAATCAATTTAAGTCCTTTAACAATAATAAGGTGATAAAGCAGTAAATAAATAGTGAAACGACAACTTAAAAGTCCATAACATGATTTTTAGGGCTCTCAGGAAACGTACCACTTCTCTTTTGAAGATTGTCTTTGTCAAGTATTAATTTGGGCGGAGTTTCGAATTATTGTTGCGGTATTATTAAAATATGTAGCCACTTTTTAGTAAAATAAATAGTAAATAAATAATAAATAATTATTATAAAAAAAATAAGGTTGTTAAAAGCAGTAATCGGATTATTAAGTATGAGGGAGAGAGTGAGTAAGAAAAAGGTGTTGAGAAATGAAGAAAATGAAGGTTTTTATAACAACGTGGGAACCCTAATCGCGCTGGGCTGCTAGTGCGGTACGCCGAATCGCGCTGGCCTAGTAGCGCAGGAAACCCTACAACCCTACTGGGGTAGCGCTGTTAACTTAGTCACGCTGAGCTGTCAGCGTGACTAAATTAAGCGCGCTACATTTTTTGAAAGTTCTTTTTTTTATTTTATTTTTATTTATTATTATTATTATCATATTATTTTATTCATTTATTTAAAATAATAAAAGAGGCATTGGGATAAAAAGGTTTGTTAAATAAGAATGGAAATTTTATAATATCCGAGATTTATTTTTATGCGCAAGTATACTCGATTATCCAATCTGCTAGAGAAATGAGTTTTTAAATCATCATAGAGTCCTGCCGCGGGACAGGGGGACTAAATTAGGTGTCTACAGGATAAAGGTGTTGGAACCTTTGATACTTGGGATAAACTTGCCAAGGCATTCTTAGTGAAGTTTTTGGGGCAAGAAAAGACCGCAAAGTTAAGGAACGAGCTAGCAACCTTTCAGCGATATGATGATGAGTCATTATATTAAGCATGGAGAAGGTTTCTACGCTTGCAAAGGCAATTCCCTCATCACGTGATTCCCGAATGGATGTTGATACAAACTTTCTATAATGGTTTGACACATGAGTTTCGTATCTACATTGATGTTGCTTCAGGCGGTTCCCTTATGACTAAGAAACCAAATAAAGCAAAGGAGTTGATTGAAAAAATGGCGGCCAATGACAACTATCATCCAAGTGGCAAAAATAGTTCAAAGAAGAGAGGTAAATATGATGTTGATGCACTAACCTATTTGGCTAGTACTGTGCAGGCACTTTCTCACAAGTTTGATCAATTGCAAGTTGGAACCTCCATGGCGGTCACATGTCAAATGTGTGGAGTACAAGGTCACGCCGCTAATCAATGTCCAGTCAACAATGATGGGATGTCTATTGAGCAAGCCAATGCTCTTTATAATTCCAACTCAAGGCGGTTGTTTGATCCTTATTCTAACACATATAATGAGGGGTGGAAGCATAATCCTGCATTTTCATACAAGAACACTCAAGCACAATTGAATCCACCTCCACCTCGCAACAACTTCAATGCACCGCCAGGTTTCCAAGCCAGAGCACCATTCAATCAATCATCCCAGAATGTCAATCCTCAACCTCCTCCAGTCCAACAAAAGAGCAACTTAGAAGTTATGATGGAGAACTTCCTTAGTCAACAAGCAAAACGTGATGCGGAGATTCGAAATGAGCTCCAAAGCCTCCAAGAATTAAAGACTTCACAAAAACTCTTGGAAACTCAAGTAAGTCAACTTGCTCAACAAGTAGGTCAATCTTCAAGGCCTACGGACCAATTTCCATGCAATACTGAGCAACCACCCAAGGGTCAAATCAATGCGGTTACTTTGAGGAGTGGAAAAGAGCTACAAGATCCTCCCATTGAGGAACCACCAAACAATCAAGTGAATGAAGCGGTTGAAATCGAGAAGGTGGTAGAGAATGTGGTCAAAGAGGAAGAGAAAAAGGAACCTAGTTCTACTCCCATTGAGCCATATAGGCCACCAATTCCCACAAAGGTTGGCACAAGCAAAGCTAGAGAAGAAATATGAGAAGTTCCTTGATATTTTGAAAAAGTTGCACATAAACATACCATTCTTGGATGCTATCTCAAAAATGCCCTCTTATGCAAAGTTCTTGAAAGATATGCTCTCAAACAAGAGGAAGATAGAGGAAAATGCAATTGTCTCACTCATGGCGGAATGTAGTGCCATCTTGCAAAACAAGCTACCAAAGAAGCTTGGAGACCTCGGAAGTTATTCCATTCCTGTCAAGCTTGGTGATATTGAGATCAAAAAGGCTCTTTGTGATCTTGGAGCAAGTGTTAGCCTAATGCCCTTGTCTATTTGCGAGAAGCTTCATATGGGTGAACTAAAGCCCACGCGCATCTCTTTACAATTGGCAGATAGGACTGTAAAGTTTCCACTTGGTATCCTTGAAGACGTTCCTCTTCGTGTTGGGAAGTTCTTTATTCCATGTGACTTTGTAGTCATGGAGATGGAGGAGGATGCGCAAGTCCCTATCATTCTTGGGAGACCTTTCTTGGTCACTGCTGGAGCCATCATTGATATGAAGAATGGAAAGATTATGTTTGAGGTGGGTAATGAGAAGATGGAGTACAATCTCAAAAGCTCCATGAAGGCTCCTTCTACGGAAGAAACTGCTTATAGAGTGGATGCTCTAGATGAGGTGATGGAAGCGAAAACTTCAAATATGCATCTCGATGATTCATTGCAAACAGTTCTCATGGGAAGTGTTGATGAAGAGGATTGGGAGACTAGGGAATACATAAAGCTTTTAGAGGAGTCCCGTTCACTACCTAAAGATGAGCCCATCAAGGAGGTGTTGACACATGGAGGATTTAAGGAGTACTACGCCTCCTGAGGTAGAGTTAAAGCCCCTTCCCCCTTCTTTCAAATATGCATATTTAGGTCCCAATAGAACATATCCTGTAATTGTTAATGCTGAGCTTGATGACATACAAATTGAGCAATTGCTTACTGTTTTGAGAAAATATAAAAATGTTATAGGCTACAGCATTGATGATATCAAGGGAATTAACCCTTCTTTTTGTATGCATAAGATTATTCTTGATGACGATCATGCTTCTTCTATTGAACCTCAAAGACGACTTAATCCAAATATGATGGAGGTAGTTAGAAAAGAGGTTCTAAAGTTGCTTGATGCTATTATAATCTACCCTATCTCTGATAGTAAGTGGGTTAGCCCAGTACAAGTTGTTCCCAAAAAGGGAGGCATGACCGTTGTCAAGAATGACAAGGGTGAAGAAATTTCCACTAGAACTGTGACAGGGTGGCGCATGTGTATAGATTATAGAAAACTAAATAAGGCCACCCAAAAAGATCATTTCCCTCTCCCATTTATCGATCAGATTTTAGAAAGGTTAGCAAAGCATTCCTTTTTCTGTTACTTGGATGGATACTCAAGCTTTCTCCAAATTCCAGTTCATCCAAGTGACCAGGAAAAGACTACTTTCACTTGTCCTTATGGCACCTTTGCTTATCGAAGGATGCCATTTGGATTATGTAATGCCCTGCCACCTTCCAAAGGTGTATGATGGCGGTTTTCTCAGGCTTGATTGAAAATATTATGGAAGTCTTTATGGATGATTTCTCAGTTTATGGAACATCTTTTGATGATTGTTTGCAAAACTTGAAAAGGGTGCTTCATAGATGTCAAGAAGTCAATCTAATTCTTAACTGAACAAGGTGTAGTTCTAGGTCATGTTGTGTCTTATAAGGGCATTGAAATCGACAAAGCTAAGGTAGATGTCATTGAGCGATTGGCACCTCCCACTTCTGTGAAGGCGGTGAGGAGTTTCCTTGGTCATGCGGGGTTTTATCGCCATTTTATCAAGGATTTCTATAAAATTGCTCGACCTCTAACTGAGAATTTAGGCAAAGATGTTCCCTTTGTTTTTACTGATGCTTGTCTTGAGGCTTTTAACAGGTTGAAACAGGCTCTTATATCTGCGCCCATCATACAACCACCAGATTGGAATCTACCATTTAAGATTATGTGTGATGCAAGTGACCATGCTATAGGTACTGTGTTGGGTCAAAGGAAGGAAGGAAGGATGGGAAGCTTCATGCCATCTATTACACAAGAAAGACTCTTGATGCGGCCCAGATGAATTATGCCACAACTAAAAAGGAGTTATTGGCCGTGGTGTATGCTATGGAGAAATTTCGATCCTATCTTGTTGGGTCAAAGGTGATTGTGCACACTGATCATGCGGCATTGAAGTATTTGATGGGTAAGAAATATGCTAAGCCACGTTTGATTATGGATTTTGTTGTTACAAGAATTTGATTTGGAGATCAAGGACAAAAAGGGTGCGGAAAACTTTGTTGCTGATCATCTCTCTCGACTTGTCCTTGATGATGAAGCTGAAGAGGTATTGCCTATTGATGACTCATTTCCCGATGATCATTTGTTAGCGATTATTACTAATGAGTCTCCTTGGTACGCTGATATAGCCAATTATTTGTCTAGTGGTACTCTCCCTCATGGATATTCATCACAACAAAAGAAGAAGTTTTTCAAGTAGTTGAAGCATTACTTTTTGGGATGATCCTTTTCTTTACAAGGGATGTGCGGATGGAGTCATTAGAAGATGCATTCCTGAAGATGAGGTGAACTTTATAATTTCTCATTGTCATGATTCACCTTGTGGAGGCCATGCTAAGACCTTTAAGACTGTTGCCAAAATCCTTCAATGTGGTTTCTATTGGCCAACTCTATTCAAGGATGTTCATGCTTATGTTCAGTCTTGTGATCGTTGTCAAAGGACTGGAAATATCTCTAGGGGAGTTGATTTTATGAGACCTTTCCCTTCATCTTATGGGAATAGATGTATCTTGGTTGCAGTTGACTATGTCTCGAAGTGGGTTGAAGCGATTGCTACTCCTACTAATGATGCTCATGTGGTTCAAAAGTTCTTTAAGAAGACAATTTTCCCTCGATTTGGAGTGCCACGAGTTTTGATTAGTGATAAGGGAACGCATTTTATTGAGAAGAAGTTCGAGGCAATGTTGAAGAAGTGTGGAGTAAAACATCGAGTTGGACTTTCATATCACCCACAAACTAGTGGGCAAGTGGAGATATATAACCGAGAGATCAAGACTATCTTAGAGAAGACGGATGCGAAATCAAGGAAGGATTGGGCTTCAAAGCTTGATGATGCACTTTGGGCATATAGAACTGCTTTTAAAACGCCCATTGGGACAACTCCATATAGGCTTGTTTATGGAAAAGCGTGCCATCTTCCCGTTGAATTGGAACATCGTGCGTATTGGGCAATCAAGACCATAAATTTTGATTTGCAAGCAGCGGGTGAGAAGAGGTTGTTACAACTTAATGAGCTTGATGAAATTCGCCTAGATGCTTATGAAACTTCAAGGGTGTACAAAGAGAAAGCAAAGAGATGGCATGACAAAGGGATTTTGAGAAGAGAGTTTAAAGAAGGTGATTTGGTTCTTCTTTATAACTCTAGATTGAAATTATTCCCAAGTAAGCTTCGCTCTAGATGGTCGGGACCATTTCGAGTCAACAAGGTTTTTCCTTATGGTTCGGTGGAACTTTGGAACAGTCAAGGTAGTACTTTCAGTTGAATGGTCAAAGAGTGAAGCACTATAGAGCGGGCGACCATTGACATGAGAGAGTGCATTACACTTCTCACCCTTCGGCTACATGATTTAGAAGGTGGTCAGGTAGATGACCTTAAACTAGCGCTTCTTGGGGGGCAACCCAAGTTCTTTCTAACTTCTTATATTGCTTTCTTTTTCTTTTTTTTATTCCCTTTTAAAAGTTTAAAATATTTAAAATCGAAAAAAAAACCAAAAATATTTCTTAGTTAGTTTAGTTTATCAAGATAGTGGTTTAATAGTTTAGTTTTTTTTAGTTAATTAGTGTATTAGTTAATTCCCATTTAGTTCTTTTTGCTAATTTTTGCTATGAAGTTTAGTTCTTTTGGTACAGATTTTTCAGACCATGGAGCAAATTGTGGTTCGCAAACCAGCTAGTCCGCAAGCGGGTTGCGGCAGTAGTTTAAGTCACAACTAGGTTGCGGGAAATCATGTTTTCAAGCAATAAGTCACAAATCAGTACACAACGCAACGGGGTTACGGCAAAAGTCCATACACCACGACCAAGCTTTGGTGTTTGCTGTAATTTGTAATGGGCACATCAAAAAAAAAAAAAAAAAAAAAAAACAGAAAAAAACGCACAAGAAAAAAAAAAGAAAATAAAATAAAAAGGCTGAACTCACCGTACAAAGCAAAACGAGGCAGCCCCATCTCCTCTCCTCTCTTCCTCTGAACGGCCGTCGGCGACCCAGCCCCCGCCATCACACACCGCACGACCCCACGCTCCACAGCCCCACGCACAGAAAGCCACGCGACCCCCTCCCTCTGTTTCGCCATCTCGCCCGACCCTGCCGCCGCGCCGCCTCCTTTCCGGCACTCCAGCCGTCCACTGCAGCCTCCACCATCACCACGGTAATTTAAATAATAATAATAAAAAAAACGAAACCCTAACTTTGCAAAATTGATTTGGGGTTTTTGATTTTTCATGGTTTGTGAGTGAATTTGAGAATAATTACCTTAGCATTTGGAGTTTCTTGGAGAAAAATCACTGATTTAGCTTTGTATTGAGTTGAGTTTGGTTGCAATTCTCTTGGCCTTGAATTTTGAGCGTGACAATTGAGTTTGGTATTGTGTTTTTGTGCCTTGAACTTTGTGAGTGAATATTGAGTGAAAACCCTTGCTTGTGAGTTGTGATATTTGACTTGGAGTTGGTGTGATATTGGGATTATTTATTATTTTACTCATTCAATCATGGCACGCACACCACGTGTTCGACAAAATAAGGTGACTTCAAGTTCTACTTCTAAAGCCAAGTCAATTTTTGTCAAGAAAGCTCTTACTTCGAAACCACAATCCTCCACTTCTACTAGCAAGAAAAATATTTCCTCAACTAGTAAGGTCAACAAAGAGGTGGTGATTGATTACTAAGTCATTGATTTTAATGGTGATGCACAATTCAAGGCGAATTATGAGAAGTTGTTCAAGAGAGGGGTTTCTGCTACTCGTTATTGTGACTTTGATGCTCTTAAGGCATTGCATATCGAGGATGATATTCGATGGCTCTTTTCTAATGTTGGTTTTCATGATCTTCTCACTACAAAATGTCCGACATACAAAAGAGTCACACTTGAGTTTTTGAGCTCTTTGAAGGCCAATGTGAAGCCGGAGTGCGATACTATGATCACATTTTGCTTATATAATGTGGAACATACATGGACTCTATCTCAACTTGATGAGGTGCTTCGATTGCCTACTGGAGGCCCTAGGTTAACTTCCAAGTATTGGAGAGCTAACCAGTTTTGGTGGAAAAGTGGTTCAGGAGATGCTTTCGACTCAAAAGGAAGTCCAAATTCTCTCATTCGTCATCCCACACTTCGATATGCTCATAAGGCGCTCGCCAATACTATCTTTGGTCGTGAGAAGAATAGTAAGGTTCGAAGGGATGAGTTACAAATGCTTGAACATTTGGTTTATGCTTAACCCATTGATGTTGGTGCTTTTCTTATTCGGCAAATGAAGTCCATTGTTAATACGGAGACAACCAGTGATGCTATTGTTCTAGGTGGTCTTATAACCCCAATTGCTTTGCGTTTGGGTCATCGAGATCGTCTTTTACATGATGGTTTAGTTGAGGGTTCTGATTCTATTGATATTTCTGCATGTTCCTCTGTGGGTTGGATTCTTAAGAAAGAAAGTACCATTCTTTGGAAATTGGGGAATGATGAGGAGGAAGAGCTACCCTATTCTGAGGCGATGGCATTGCGTGTTCAAAGCAATTGGTCATTTAGTAAATTGCAACCGCACGATCGAGCTCCATTGGCCCTTGAATCATCCATTCCACCCTCTCCTTCTGCAGCTGTTATTTTTTCCCCGTCAGTGCCTGTGCCCACACTTGTGACCTTGCAAGCTTCTGTTGATGAGTTGAAGACCGGTATTAAGGCGATAAAGAGTGAAGTGGATTCCATGTCTGGTATTATCTCTGCTTTCGGTACTTGGCTGCATTCACAAGGGTTCTCACACCCTTCTCTTCCCCCTCCTTAGTGAGGGTCTGTAAGTTTCCCTCCCTTCCTTGTTTTATGCTTTTATATTGCACTGTGGACATTGCAAATTTCGAGTATGGGAGAGGGATACTATGCCTTTGTATATACTATTTTTCCTTTTCTTTTAATGAAAAGTTTCTCTAATAAAAAAAATAATAAAAAAAAAAAACAAAAAGAAAAAAGAAAAAAAGTTCTAATTCTTTCAAAGCAAAGTGGATGAATGGTTTTATCTTGACCTTGGATTCTTGAGATTGGATTTGAGTTTTGTGTGTTTGGCTTGATTGTCTTGAGGGGTTTGCTTGTCACTTGTAGCAATTGGACTTTTCATTCTCTCATTCATGGGTACTTTTGGTGGTGAGCCTTTTAGGCCAAGCCGGGTGTAGCCCAACCTATGATGAGGCCTTGCTTTGTGGTATTTGAACTTTTGACCATGTGAGGTGAGAGTTGATTTTTTTTGTAGAGCCCCTAAGCACTTCAAAGTCATAAACACACTTGAGGGTCTAGCATATGTCGGTATTGTGTTGTTTGCATGCTCATGGTTTTCCGAAGTTTTGACTGAACTGATTTAGGGAATGATGAAGGCATTCATTTGAGGGAAATTTGGGACACAAAATTTTATTATTTTTTATTTTTCATTTACCTATTTTGTTTTATTTTCCTTCAATAAAAATTGGGATTTTGGGTTTTCATTAACATTTGCAACCCATTTGAGCTTCCACTTCTTGTTAGCCAATTCTATGAGCCTTAGCCAAATTTCGTTTGATTTACCCTTAGTGTCAAGTGAAATAGAGCTATACTTGTAAAATTGTTAAGTTTCAATGTTGATAAGTGGTTGAGTTTTGCTTAGTGCATTTGTTTGGAGCTTAAGTCCCATGTGTATATAGGATAAAAAAATGAAAAAATGAAGAAAAAAAAAATTCAAAAAAAGAAGAGAAAAAAATTTCCCAAAGATTTAGTGTTCATAATAGTAAACCAAAAAGGGGTTTGTATATAGTTGCTTTGGCTCCTTGTTTGTGTGTAGTGATTGAGTTGGGGGAAGCACTTTCCCCTTGGTTTGGTTTGACTTAGCTCTTGTTTTGTAAAGTTTCACTTGACTAGGAAGAGCACCACGGCCAAATTTCTTTCCCTACCTACCTTAAGCCTAACGTTACAACCCACAAGTCCTTCTAACTCTAGATGGTTGAGTCATATAACGGAGGAAGCCATGAGTATTTTTCTTGAGACATGTGCTAGAATTGCTTGATTACACTCACTTTGATTATCTTTTGAGCTCTCTCATTTCGAGCTATGAGACGCCACATTGTCATGTGCCTTTGAGGTTGGGAAGGGAAGTTTTGGTATGGAGTGAGAGATGTTTTGTCATGATTGATTGGGCCCTCAAACGCTCATTTGTGATCACTCTTTCGAGGGTGAGATAGCTTGCTCACTTTCTTGGGCATGACGGTTGAGCACACATTAGCGTCCCTATAATCTCTATCTTGACCCTTGGTTGAGAAATGTTGATTTTTTTGAAAACCTTTGCTTTGATTGAATTTAGAGTTGTGGGTTAATCTCTTTGGAAACCTTCACGAGAGCACGCTCGTCCTTTTAAGCGATTAGGAGGTTTAAATGGCTTGTCATTTACGCTAAAAGTGAATGTGATTCCTACAACAGTGAGTATAGGTTTTATTGCTTTCTAGACTAGTTCTTCTTATTTTGTTTTCTTTTCTCGAGGACGAGCAAAGGTTAAGTATGGGGAAGTTTGATAACACCATTTTACACTCATATTTCTATGCTAAATTTGTGTGCTTTCATCTTACTTTTCCCATAGTTTCAACCTTTAATTTTTGAGCCATTATGCTTTATTCTTTGCTATTGTTCTTCTCGAGTGTATTTTGCTTTGTTTTGTAGGTTTTAGGTGCTTTTGCTAGGATTATTGGAGATGCAAGTAGAGCTAATTGGATATTGATCAAAGAATGGATAAATCAAGTCGTCTATGGTGGTGAAAAGCTTCAAAAGAGTTACTTATGAAGACCTACCGCAACATGGTTGTGGAAATGACTTAGTTTGCCACAACCTAGTGTGGGCATTTGTTTTTGAAGTATTTTGAAGCAAAAATCAGCCTACTGCGCACCCTAGTTGCTGCCTAATATCACATGCCACACCCCGGTTGCGGCCTTTTCTTTGATGTAGACAACTCTTCATATTCCTAGTATCTAAATAGGTTTTTAGGAGTTTTTTCAATCTAACTTCAAAACACATACTTGAATATCAGTTTTTTTGAAGAAAAAGCTTTTAGTTCTCCTTAGTTTTTGGCACACATTCTCAACTTTGGTTCAATTCTTTGACATTGTTTTGGCAATTTCATCAATTCAAGTAACATCATCTTTTCTCTATTCTCTTTTTATTGTTGTTAATCATGCTTTATTTTAATTTTTGTTTTGTTTATTCAACAATTATGTGTGAGTAGTTTTTATTAATCTAGGGTTAGGTCAAGCCCTAGCCATGTTTGATTCTTGAGCAATTTTGTAAAATCCCCAATTTAATTGTTGATTGTTCATGCTTAATTGATTGTGCTTATGCCAATACTAGATTAGGGATAATTGGTATTGTTATGAATTCATTGTCTTTATCACAATGGGAATTGGGTATTGATGAATTTGGATATTTCAATTAAGAACATGAAATTCTCCACGGGAGTAGGTAGAATGAATTGTTAAAAAGTTAGGATTTTGTGATTAAAGTCTTTAATTAATAACGAAGCCATAGATACTCGGGAGAGGTTTGTTGTATTTTATATGGTTACCTTTTCTCTTGAACAATTAGTCGATTAAATTGGGGTATGATCAATTGCTTGTGTCAATTGTGCTAGTGGTGGTGCCTAACTCTAAGTGTTTTTATTCCTTGAATTTAATCATTGTATCTCCATTAGTCTTGTTTAGTGTTAGAATAGTTAATCAAATGTCAACTCTAATTTATTACTTGCTTAGTATAAAGTAGAATCAAAATCGACCACTTGGAACCATTTAGTCTCTTGGGATTCGACCCTTACTTGCCCGACTACATAGTTAGGAGGAAAAGTTAGGTTATTTTTGTTAGGTGCGCGACACGCCTTTCAATTACATTTAAACTATTTTTTGTCTATGGAGAGTTGTTGTATATTGTTTTATTTTTCATTATTGAAATAATAAAAAATCCGCACAACAATAGTAATCCAATTAAATTCAAAAAATTAAAAGCTCACCCGTACATACAACATTTAAATTTGTATATATTATTGAGATTTTATACAATGATAATAAATTACTTATATATTATTGAGACCGCATAAAACAGTTTTTTTTAAATGTCATGAAATTATTTTACTTAAATAAGCAAATTTATCAATATTTATTACCAATATATGTTAATGAATTGCTTGAATTTTTTTGCACTTAAATATTATGTAATGTAACTTTTTTAGTGCATTTATTAATTATAAAGTTATTGATGTGTCCTTCAAAATTAATAAACTTAGTTATTGAGATCTCATGCAACAAAACAAAATAACATAAAAATATATAGACTATTTTTTTTTATTATTATTGAGATCAATTCCCATATAATAGTACTATACTTCTTAATATGTTTTATCTATTCACATCAAAATCTCATAAAAGAGTAATTCAATTCAAAATTTTGAGATCCCAATCAATGGTGATGAAATTTGAATAATTGGGGTCCCATGTAATAGTAGTAGTTACTAGTTAGTAATTTTTTAAAAAAATGAGATAATACTGCTCTACTAATATCATTAAAAATATATGTTACTCATATATTTGAAATAACTTGAATCACATATTTGCTCAGTTAATTTTTTTATAAGAAGACATATATACATAGTATAATCTTGCATACGTAACATCAATTGCTTAAATTCAATAAGGTTCTGCTTGCAAAAAAATATGAAATATTTATATCATTAACTAATAGGCAAATTTGTCACAAACTATCATATAAAACCCAAAAGTTGAAAACAAATACCTCTTAAAAAATTACTCTAGATTTATTAAACTACCTTATAAATTTCTTTTGTCCATTTGACATTACCTTTAATTTACCTTGATTTCTCCATTTTTGCACTTGTGATTTCAACTTTCGCAAAGATAGCTTAGGTTTGTTATGAAAGTAGGCTCCACAGCCTAAAAATTGAAATGAAAGGGTTATAATGTGAAATCACAACCGAAAAAACTTAAGAATTTTCAATTAAAGGCCGTGTCACATAACCAAAAAAGATAGTTCAGTAAATATATAATTTTTTTAAAAAAGATAATTATTTTTCAACTTTTGGATATTATAAGGTAGTTTTTGACAATTTGTTGTAACTTTTATTTGCCAAATTAGAAAATTCAAATATTATCCTAGAATAAAGTACCAATATGTCAATGGAAGAGTGACAAACATTACATATTATTAACTCGCTTGTATTTTAGTATATTATATATGGATACATATAGATTCATTCGTATGCCAATGCCCATGGTAATAGAGAAAACAAATAACGGAACAAATTGGGTATAATGTCAATTCACTTTATTTGATTAAATAGGATGAATTTTTTAAAACTTTAGTAAAATGAAAAAAAACCTGTGATTTGTAGACTATAATAATCACAATCTACTACGTCACCACTGCACACTTTGTTGGAGGCTGTGGCTCTTGTCCTGGAGGTGTGCATACTCCAAAACCAAAAGGTAGGTCTTTATTCCAACCAAGGCATCTTAACCCTTCGCAACAATTGTAAACACCATGACCTAGACACGGTTCCAGTGGTTTCCGACAATTCGAATTACGTTTTGTTGTTCTAGCCAAACTTGGAACTGAAACAGACAATTTTCAAAAAAAAAAACAACCAACTATTAGACAAGCAAGTTTATTTAGTCCACTAATAAATTAACTTACAATAGTTGCACGAAAACTATCAGTTGCACATAAAATGGTTATACATGAAAAAAAAAAATGTAACAAACAATATGATCAATCCATTAGACGACCTACAAAAGTCGAGTACATTCCTTAATATAGTTTGAAAACTTCGGCAAATTGCATTCAATTCTATAGCAGCACGCATCAATATAGCAAAAATGAAAGATCGAGGTGATTCAAAGACAATGAATTTCTTGCGAGTTAGAACAAGATTAAAGACGAGTAAACACAATGCCAAGAAAAAAATATATATGGTGCAACAAACTTAACGAAAAATGACGATACCTAGTAACGCTGCTAACACAATGGTTATCACAAAGAAGGCATTACAAAATTTTCCCATATTTGCTTGTTTTTGCTTTAATTTATTATGTGTTATGCAGTTATGTATGTGCTCTTTATTTGCTACTGGTTTTGGTTATTACTAATCAGTATTTATAATGCTAACTCATTAGTTGAAAGAAAAAAGGTAATATTGTAGATTAGTATTTAATTGTCTACAATTCTTGTACTAAGTTATTATTTAATTCCTAATCACCTTGTACATACAGCTTGCG
The DNA here is from genome assembly GCA_016808085.1 of Suaeda aralocaspica. NCBI lineage: Eukaryota > Viridiplantae > Streptophyta > Magnoliopsida > Caryophyllales > Amaranthaceae > Suaeda > Suaeda aralocaspica. The sequence continues at coordinate 485,461 of PYUH01000359.1, read as the reverse complement.
TTGGCTGTACTAAAGCACATCACCATTAGTTTTTTTTTTTTTAAATTTTTTTTTTAAAATTAATTAATTAATTTAAGGGATGACGATATATGTGATCAGGAGATTATTTTTGCTTTGAATAATTGAAATTTAAAACTAATCAACTAACTATAATTAGAGGTAAACTGATCCGAGGACAATCAAGGAAAATCTATTCTAAATTTTTATATGCTTGACTTAATGGGTAATGTAAATGTTGTATGCAACACTTAGGGCTATATATTTTTTTTTTATTAAATACATTCCTTAAATTCAAAACTTCTTAAATTATATGAGATAATAAGTGCTTTATTAATTTTTTATTTCCATTTTAAACTTCTTACATGTAGTTGTAAGGGCTATGTATATCATTTTTTTTTTAACATTAATGGAGGAAAATTTTTTAATCGTCGAAAATTCAAAGTAGTATGTGCCATTTTAGGCACTTGTTATTGTGCGGTAAGGGATGTCAATGAGCTGATACACTCATGAACACTTTGTGAACAAGCTCGGTCAAAGCTCGTTCGTATATAAATAAACGAGTCTGAACAAAATTTTCAAGCTCAATTAATAAACAAGCTTTACTAGAATATCTTATTACTCGACTAATTAAGGCTCACGAACAACTCGTTCATAGCTCATTTATAAGTTCGTTCATAGCCCATATGTAGCTTGTCTATAGCTCATTCAACTAACCTTTTTTCTTTTCAAGGTAGCATAACTTATAGCGAGTATTAAAAAAATTAGCTTTATTGCTAAATTAGAAAAATATTCTCATTTTGGATATTATTTGAACTTATTGATTACAAACAAAAATAAATTGTATTAAATTTTATTCCATCAAAATTTAATTATTTGAGTAGGTTGGCGTTGCCCGCATTAAAATTTTCACATTTATTGATGATTATATTTTTGCTTTAGTATATATATTTCGCTGCGTAAATTTTACAAAGAGATGATTAAAAAAATATATGTAGAAGACCTATTTATTCATAAGCTCATTTACTAATAGGCTTAGTTTGAGCTAGAGGCCTAGAGCTCGAACTCGAAAAATAAACAAGCTTAAACGAGCCGAGCTCTAACACTGCAAATTTAAACAAGCCAAGATCGAACAACAATTTTGAAAGCTCGGTTATGCTCGAGCCCGGCTCAAGCTCAATTAATAATTATCAAGCCTAACTCGAACAAGCTACTACTATACTCGACACGGCTTGTTGACATCCCTATGTGCATGTATGGTTGCGCCCATGTCCTTATTTATGAATCACAGAAGAATAAATCATAGAAGTTATTTAGGCTCTTATCGTTAAAACCTTAAATTTTGTACGAAGTACTAATTAAACTAAGATTCTGTCGAGCTGTCTTAAATCATCTCAATCTAATTCACATTAGAAAAACAAATTAAAGGGAATTTTTCAATGCTATATCCTGGTATTTTGTAGTTAATTTGTCATTCCATATGTTCAATATTTAATTAAGAAAAAATAATATCTTTTGAAATGAGCTTCTATCAATTTTGCTAGCAGCGTCGTCAATTCATGTCAATAGTAGTTCAGTTCTGATTATATCCAAACAACTAAGATCATCTTAATATAGTTAATTTCAACCAATTTTTTTTCAAGGTCAATTGATTTTAAACCAAATAGTAATAGATAGATTATATTCCATCTAAATTTAATTATTTGAATAAGTTGGCATTGCATTAAAAGTTTCACTTTTATTGATGATTATATTTTTGCTTCTAATAAATATTACGCTTTGTAAATTTTGCAAAGAGATCATAATTAAAAACATAAGTAGAAGACACGTTTAGAAAATAAATGAGCTGAACCGAGCACAGGTTTAACACTGCAAATTTATACGAGCTAAGCTCGAACAACAATTTTGAAAGCTCAATTACCCTCAAGCTGAGCTTGATCGAGCTCAATGAATAATTATCAAGCCTAACTCAAACAAACTATTACTCGGCACGGCAGGGCTCAGCTCGACTTTTTGAAATCCCTATGTGCGGTATATGGTTGCGCCCATGTCTTTTGTTTTGTGAATTAATAAAACAAGAATAAATCATAGAAGTTATTTAGGCTCTTATCACTACAACCTCAAAATTTGTACGAATTAATAAATTAAGAATCTATCGGGTTTGATAAATCATGCTCAATCTAATACACTCATTAGAAAAACAAATGGAATTTTTCAATGCTATTCTGGTATTTTGTAGTTAGTTTGTCATTCCATATAGTAGTATTCAATTAATATCTTGTGTAATGAGCTTCTATCAATTTTGCTAGCACTGTTGTTAATTCATTTCAATAATTTAGTTCTGATTATATCCAAACAGCTAATTAAGATTATATTAATTTAGTTAATCTCAACTAATTTTGCTTTTAAGGTCAGTTGATTTTAAACCAAATCTTTTTCGATTTATGAATATAAAAGTTATACCTTATCAGTTGAACAAAATGCATAATAATATTAATGATGAAGTCCACTCGGTAATATTAATCATTGTATCGAAAGACATGGCCGAAACAATAACGAAAATGGCGCATCTATCTTATCCAGATATCCAGTACTTAGTGACTTATTCAGTAGATTTTCATTAACATGTCGCTTTCATTTTATATTTGATTTGTTTTGTTTATCATAAATCATGTTATAGTTGTAGTAAAAATACGAAGCTCATGATGTTTAATATAATAATGTTACAGCTAATATAAATTTCCCAATGCCCAAAGGTCAGTCCAACTTATTATAAATACTACACAAAACATTGTTGTTTATATTCAAACAATCATCAAATAAGCATTTCGATTGTATAATCAAACTTTTAAGTGTTATAATTTACAAATGGCAAGGTTTCACATCAATTGTTTTGCTGTGACTATTTTAATGGCATTCATGTTACTGAGTGCTTCAGGTTTGGCTTCTCTGTATAGTTTAAACTAACTAATTTAGTGCTAAGTTGTTGTCAAATCTTCGTATTTCGATTCACAATGGTAGATTAATGTGTTTGACTAATGGTTTCAGGTCGAAAAAATGATGAGCAGACACCATTGGTTTCGGGAACCCCACGTAATGAACCACGGAAGACATGTCAGGGACGAGGAGAGATATGCCCTGATTATGGTCCATACAAGTGCTGTAAAGGATATGTATGCGTTATTCCTGCTTTAGGTACTGGTGTTTGTCTACCTACTTAACAACCCCCATATATGAAAATCCACTGTTTTTAGGGGTTGTATGTAAGCTCTTGTTCATTGTATCCAATTTCATTCACTAATACAATACTTTCTTTTGATTGGAGAATTATACTCCATTTCTTTTGTTCTACATTTGCAAATGTTGATTACGTACTATAACTAGAATGGATAGCTACATGGGTAATATGGTTAGGGATGTTTTTATTGGAGAAGGCTTTCATGGACAAGACCATTATAAGGCTAACAAATAAAGCAACCTAGTTCATAGTTTTGAAAAATAAAATATATAAGATAAAAAAAAAAAAAAAAAAAAAAAAAAAAAAAAATTTCATTCCTAGTTTAGAACTCTTTTGTGTGAAATTAGCAAATTTTATTTTTTATCTTTTGATGAAGTACTCTCTTCACTCATTACTTCATCTTCCACTTTCAGTTTTATAGTGTTTCTTTTTTCTTGAGCTAATGAGTACATAGGGCCAGCCTTGAGGTGGGCGAGCAGGGCCCAATCGGTATTACATGAACCCGGGACTATATAAGAATATGGACTCGTGTGAATATTTATTTGCATATACACAATGTTCATTTTTTGGAACATAATGTTCATTTATATACACTGAATGTTCGGGTGAATTTTTATCTTTTAAGTGTTATATACCAACATTGTTTATTTGCTTACTTTATATTTGAATTTGAATTGAAAAATATTTTATAATTGAAAAAATAACATAGAGAATACATGAATTTATGAGCATTATTAAATGTTCATTAGAAACTAAAGTATTCACTCCCAAACTAATGGTTTCGTAGTTATTATTATTATTATTATTGAATGCTCATTTTATAAAACCCAAAAATTCATCTATTAAAAGAATAATGTTCATTTTCAAAGCATGAATATTTATTTCATATTAAAAATATCATATATATAAATGTTCATTTGTAATATATAAATATTCATTCAAACACTCTAAACATCTAAGTTTAGGAATGTTTGCGATATTCATTTGTGAAGTCTGAATGTTCATTAACTAATACTACATATTCATTTTTTAAACTAAATGTTCATTTATGAACATGAAGCACATAATTTTAAATATCTGATAAAATGTTTTATAAAATGGTCATACAGAAGTAATAAATATTTCCCCCTCAAATAAAAAAGTAACGAATATTCACTTACAACTTATAAATAAGTAAAATAACAATATATAGTAAAATGTTTATTCATCTAAATAAGATTGAAAAGAAATACAAATATACGAACATGAAGTAATGTATAACATTCAATCCATTTCATTCAAATACAAATAAATCTTTCTAATTACCTGATTACCTCCGTAACAATTATGATTTTTAGGTCTCATCAACACTTTCATGATACTACAATAAGATTCATTAATTTCTTGCCTATTCATTGTCACTTTGTCTTCATCGATTTTCAGCAACATTAACCAATGTTCTTCTCACAAATTTTTCCCCTTTTGAAATCCTAGAAAATAATGTAGTATAGAAAAAATTGTAGAAATCAGATGTTATTATTAGAGCTGGGAAACGTGTCGTGTCGTTTTCGAGTCATGTCACTTGCATAAACGGGTTGAACCCCTCCAACCCTAACCCTAGCCGTTTAATAAACGTGTCGTGTCGTGCCAACCCGTTTACTTAAATGGGTTAATACTCTTGACCCAAACCCGCTAATAACGGGTCGATTCCGTATCGAGTTATCAGGTCACGTCTTTTTTTACATACCATTGTATATAATAAGGTAGAATCGTGTTGTGTCGAGTCGACCCGTTTACTTAAAAGGGATCGGAACTCTCCAACCCTAACCCAACCTGTTAAATAAACGTGTCGTGCCGTGCCAATCCGTTTAATTAAATGGGTCAAAACTCTCGACCCAAACCCGCTAATAATGAGTCGATTTCGTGTTATCGGGTTGTGTCAATTTCTCCCACCTCTAGTTATTATCAAACTATAGAATTGAACGAACATTATTTCTTGAATGAAAAAGAAAAATAATTGATTAGCCTAAAGGTTGGAAAAAATAAATATAAGAGTGTATTGAGTATGAATAAAATAGAAAAATAATAGAAAAGAAAAAAAAAAGTATGATTTTTTGTAGTGGAGCATAGAAAGGAAGGTGGACTCGTGTCCACCTAATAATTTGCGAGCAGGGCCCATGCCCCCACTTTTGAAAAGCCCTTTGTTGTTTTTTTTGGTGCTAGGGAGTCATAAGGATGCGGATGATAATCGATCCCAGGACCTCCTGAAACCGGGAGGGGAGTTTTTATCACTTGAGCTATCCCTCACTCTCAAAGCCCTTTGTTGTTAGTATAAGGATAAATATTTGTATTTCCAACCTAATTCATGAGAATAGATGTAGCTTACTAGTAGTAGATGATGTACGTTCAGCCTGTGTCTTAAATCCTTAGGTTTTAGGTCTGACTCTTAACTGGTGCAATTAATATATATATATATATAGAGGATCATTTGAAAACTGTTTTCACTGTGAAAACCACAAAAAAAGGGTACAATAGAGGTATAAAGGGTACACATACTTCATTGATGATATTTTTATAAATAATAAAAAAATTGTTGTAAATGTGCCTATACCACTTTAATCTTAATATGTATCGCTTTAACTCTTATATGTAGTTATGTACTCCTTTTTTGTGGTTTTCACGGTGTTCAACAAACTTAAGGTTTTTAATGGATCCTTGCTCTCTCTCTATATATATAGATTATATACTCTCCTTTTCAAGCTATAGGTTGCTAACTACTTGTAATACGTATTGCCCATTTGCCTCTTTATCCATCAAACTTCATTTTCATTATCATTAACCATTTTCAATTTTTTTTACTGCATTATTATTTTTTAATAAGGATTTTTTTTAATTCAATTGTAATATATATCCTTTTCATACAGAAGGTTGACCATAGCTCTAGTGTAATACGAGTATACTCTTTAATTTACAAGTTATTACCATATATAACATTTTACAGATTTCGTTTCAATATATATTTTTATTTTGTTGCTGAATTTTCAAACAATCTCATTATAGTTGATGTAAACTAGTATATTGGCCCGGGGTTGCCTCGGGCGTTACTTATTTTAACTTTAATGTGTACATTTACGTTTTAATCTGGCGAAAATTATAAAAAAAAAAATGAAAAAAAAAAAAATCTAACCTCTCATTTACATAATGGATAAAAAGAATATATAATGCTATGTAGACATTTAAATAACTAATAAATGTTAGTTGAGATGGTAAATACCTGAATTTGATTATAAAAAATCATGGGTTCAAGTCTTACTCCAAACATAATTTCACTTTAACTTATCTTCGATAAGAGCTTCATTGATGAAACATCTATCCATGTTTATATAATAGCTTTTTTACCTAAAAAAACCTATTGTTTTTAAAATGCAAGAAGCATAACACATGTTTATTATCATGCACAAATAGTATTTTTTTATTTGATGGAAAAAGAATGGTTATTATTGTGCATGATAATGTTAGGAACGGCCCTGTGAGCACAAATATTATTAATGAATGAAAAAAGAATGATCATGTCAAAAACTACCTATCATTAACCATTTGTGATTGGTATTTTTCTATAACACATGTTTATTATCATGCACAATAATAAGTATTTCTAAATTAGTTTAGGTGCCCCGGGCCCCTGAAATGTTAGGAACAGCCCCGTGAGCACAAATAGTATTTTTTCATTTATCGTGTTTGTTCCTTCAATCTCCCGATCTTTTACTTTTCTAACATTCCAACTACAACAACATGTTCACAATATAGCTCATATATTTTCTTAAGAGTTGCTCTGCATTCTCCACCTAGACATTCGGTTAAATCTGTATTTCAAAATGATATGATTATATCAACAATAATATGATTATATCAAACTGAGTGAGGATACATTAAAGGTGAATAATTATTGGATAATTTGTTAAAGAGTGGTAATATGGGAATTTTGCATCAACTAAAAAAGGGGAATCTGAAAATAGAAGAGGATCCGGTAAGAGATAGTGCGTGCTACCAAGCTGAAAAAATAATGATGGTAGTGCTCCCAAACCAAAATAATTATAATAGGTAGTCTAATAATTCAAAGTTTTAATAAGTAGTTGTTCACAAAATCCAACATGTAATAGGTTGTTTTTGACAATTTTACTTATTATTAACAAGTAGGTATGATATTTTAAATGTGATTTTTAGATTCCGACTATATTTGTATGTTTTCAACCACAATTATATGTTTGTCAAAGTAAACTGAAAAATATCATAATGTTGGCATAAAAATGATTATGTCTTTTAGGTTATTAAAATGAAATTACATAATTATATCAATTGCTCCTGATAGATATTTATGCCATCTTAATTCTTAATATCCATTCTATTGGGGTTGGAAGCCCGAAGACTTTACAAATTAGAGAAGTTATGTGGGTTTTAGTGGGGGTTTAGCCGCTTAGGAAGGTCATAGAGAAGCGCACATTTTCCTAAAACTCCTGGTATGTTGTATATGCCTAAAATCAAAACCGAACCCACCTGCGACAATATTGCCGCTTGTTGACTCATGAACTGAAAATAAACTTTTGATGATGACTAACACAAAAAAACTTGTAACTAATATATACTTTGAGTTCCTATGAGATTTCACAGGTTCAAAGTGTAAGGAACTTGGAGCTAGGAACGTGACAAGTTCAAGGAGAAGTTCCTAGGCAGAATCTTGCAAAGGAACATAGAAAATAGAAGTGAAGTTCCTGAGTAACATAGTTACGTAGGAACAAGGTACGAGAATAGATCTGTTCCTTCAGGAACAAGTGAACAACATCAAGGCATTCCAACGAATTATCTTGATGAGAAGAAGAGAATTCCTATGAAGATTATGAAGGTAATTTTCTATGATATTTGTAAGTATGTTGGAATCTCGAGTCTGGCTGGAACATGAGTCTAGTTCCTATAGGAACTTGAGTCCGTATTAACTGGAACTTTAAGTCTACGAGTGAAAGTTAATTTATCCCACTTTTAGGTCTAGGTTAATTTCAGTAAAACGCTGATTAGGATCAGTTTTTGAATAAACCATGATTTTAGGAATAAAATAACAAACTTGCTAATTGGTTGTTAAAAGAATAAAACGGCAACTTTGAATAAGTCTTTTAGGGTTTTATTTGTGCTGAAATGGTAGTTAGTCGTAGCTATAATTTAGGAGTCAACATAGTGGGTTAGTGGGGTAAGTTATGGGCTTTGAGTAAGTGGTTAGTGGACGGTTTCACATGTTCTTTGCATATAAACTCTCTATAAATACCTAATCGCTTCATAATAAGAAATTGAACACACTTGCACAACACTTATGCATTAAAGAGAAAAAAATCAGAGATAAGTCACTAAGTGTTATGTCTAGTTCCAGTGTGTGTTCCTGTCCAGTTTTCGTGTTGTTCCAACGTACTAGAGTCTTGTTTTGAGTTGTAATACATGAGAAAGGGGGAAGTGTGAGAACGAGAGAAGAGTGGAGAAAAAGAGAAACGAGAGATAAAGAGTGAGAATTGAGAATCAAGTTCCTACAGGAACTGACGAGTGGAATTAGAGAATTTAGGTTGTAAAAGTTATTACAGGCCTATAATAGAAGTGGAGTTTTCTACCTTTGGGCCAAGGAAGTTTTTCTCGTAGAAATATCTCTCATACTCTTTAATTCGCTCAAAATAGTTTAAATTCCGCATTTGAGTTCCACACAAAAATTCACCCCCCCCCCTTCTTGCAGTGTTCCAGTAGAAACAACACCGCTGATTTTATTCCTTTACATATGCTGTTATATATAGGAAAAATTGCCAGAAAAAAACCTTTTAAAAAATTTTTTTGCCAAGAGTAACCTTTTAAAAAAAATTTTGCCGAGAGAAACCTTAAACTTAAATTTTTTTGCCAAAAGAAACCTTGGACCTTTTTTCCGGCATTGACCATCCCTTTCCAGCGTTGACTCCCTTATTTCCCTACTTGCACTCCCTTTTTCTTTCTTTTTTTTTCCTCCTTTGTTTTCCTACTTCCCCTCCATTTTGACCACCTAAATTACTCAATTAGGTCTTTCTTCCCTAATTAATTTGTCAATCATCTTTCTTCCTTTTCCCTCCACTGAAGCACAATGCTGAAACAGTGGTAAATACAAATTTTCCCTTTAAGTTTTTTTTATAACCAAATAATTTTTTTTGTAAGTCAACATATTCAACAACAACAATAATTAGAACCAAAAACAAAGAAATCAAATTGCATGCTTAACAAACTTCATTACCAAGAACCTCACAAAAAAAAGCCATAATTCGGTAACAAATCAGAAAACTTACTTCTGTTTCTTAATGATCCTCCAATTACAGTGCTTTGTTGTTAATAAATCAGTGTTATGTTGGAAGTAAGGTTCCTTTGTGAAGCGCCGATCATCAGTGTTAATGATCCCTATTTTCAGTCTAGTATTAGAGAAAAATGGCTGACGATCATCAGTCAGTAAGGCGACGACAAAGCGCCAGAGGAGAGCCCTTAAATCATCTGCGCACTGTCGAAGACGGAGAAAGTTCGGAATCCAATAAGCATAAGAATCATAATTGTGATGGGCTTTTGCAGTTTAGCACGTCCATATTTAAGAAGAAGATGAATGACAAGCCTTATCATAGTCATAATGATAATATTGTTGATGATGTCATTGCAGAGTTTGTGCCTGATAACAGGGATAAGGATAAGGATAAAAAGAGCCGCAACTCCAAGAGTTATAATAACAATAATTTAGGGTTTAATATAAGTAGTGATACGTTAGTTGTACAAAACAATGAATTAAGTTTGATCAACCCACTGAACCAATTTCAGGAGGATAAATTATCATCATCATCACCTACCAATGTAATTGATTCATCCAATCACAACGTTTTTGACTAAGGCTCTTTTAATTTAAACAAGAATTTACTCTCATGGAAATTGAACACCACGTTGCATGTGTTCACCCACCTTCACAAGAAGAACACGATCAATTAGCTAGATCAAATAAAAACCCCAAAGAAAGAATATCACAGATTTCATTTTCTCCCATGATAACAATGAAAATATGGACAACAATGATAACTCCCCTATGGAGTTAGGCAATAGACATGATAATCAAGCCCCTAGAGATCCAGCACAAGGAATGCAGGCGAAGTACCCTACCCCCCCCCCCCCCGTTCACGTACAAGGCGGCAATAACCGGGGGCTCCGGTCAGAATCAGCCTCACTTAAACCCACTCTTTGATCTGCACCAAGCGAAAACAGAGGAGGAGGATTCTGATGATGATGAAGACCTGGGAGACTTGGAGTTGGATGATCGATGCCCAAAAATCCTTTTATCAAAAGAGGAGAAAAAACGCATGAGAATGCCATGGAAAAACTCACTAATAATAAAGATGTTCGATGGTAAATTAGGATATATGGCTCTGATGCGTCGACTTAAGAAGAAGTGGCAGCTAAAAGGGGAATTCACCCTTACGGATATTAGGTATGAGTATTTTATTGCTCGATTTAATAACCGCGAAGACAACCACTTTGTGCTCACACAAGGGCCATGGCTTATCGATGATCACTACCTAACGATACGGAAATGGATCCCAAATTTTATCCCTGATAATGAACCTATAAGATTCCTCATTACGTGGGTTCGTATTCCGAATCTTCCAATGGAATACTTTGATGAAAATTTTCTCATGAAGGTAGGTGCAAAATTTAGTAAAGTTCTTCGCATTGATCACACTACAGCATCAGCCACTAGGGGTCAATTTACCATACTCAGTGTAGAAATCGATATCTCCAAACCCCTTCTACCAAAATTCTGGCTAAAAGGAAAATTTTGGAAGATTCAATATGAGGGATTAAGAATGATATGTTTTAAGTGTGGTAAGATAGGGCATAATGATGAGGATTGTCCTGTGAATGCGAATGAAGAAGCAGAGAAAGCAAAAACTGTGGAGGCTATGGGTTTGGTGCAAAAAGAAATGCACGTAGCAAATCCGGAGGAAAATGAGGCGTATGGTGCTTGGATGCAGGTACGTAAACCAGGGCGGCGCCGCCAGACTAGGACGAACTTCAGTGGTGGCGGAGTGTAGAGAGCAGGGGGAATTTCAAATTTTCAAAATCAAGATTTTGGAGCCAAAAAATCAGAGAAAGAGAGAGAATCACGCTTTAGGCTGAAAATATGGGGGAAGATTGCGAGGCCAACGATAATTTAGGAAATAATGATACCATGCAATATGGGAATCTGCCGATGAATCAAAATAGTACGGAAGATAGTACGCAACATCCTACAGTGGACCTAGCCAAATCTTCCCAAATATTTGACAAAGATATACTTCCAAATTTTCACGTAGAAGTAAAATCTCTGAACAATCCTCGCATAGATGCCCGAAAATCTTGGAAAAAATTTGGACTCCTAAGCCCACAATCAAGAATGCCCTCTCGAAACCACTACATGACATAACCCACCAAGCTCAAAGCTATGCTAATATTCAAAAGCAATCTTCGAATGCTAACACCGAAGCCAAAACAGGGCAAATTGAAGGTACACCAGTGCAAGAAGTAAAAGCTCAACTTTTTACACCAAACAATACCATAACAATCCATGACTCAAACACTCACGAACCCATCACTGCAGTACCCGATGAACGTGATTCCTTTAACGGTCCCCCCGGAAAAAATACTATGCATGGGGGGTGGGGTTATTGGAGGACCCTTATCTGGTCCCAACAGACCCCCAGACGGCCAGACCCACGTAATGGAAGTCCGCTTCGCGACGTGGGAGGAACCGATGACAGAGCCGCCGGAATTGGTGGTGACTTTGCTCATACCGATTGAAGTGCAGCATGATTTGTCCATGATATCTGAATATTTTTTAGATACATTACCTTCTTTACCAAATAATATGTCAGACCGTCTACCATATTTTGTTAAAGTTTCGCTTCCAATCACTTGTCTTGTTTGGAATGTGCAAGGAGCGGGGAGTAGGGAATTTGCTGCGACCCTTAAAGAAGTCATAAAGGTGAACAACCAAACGTTGTTGCACTAATTGAAACGCATATGGGGGGAGACAGAGCTGAATAAATTGCGAAGCTCATTGGCTTTGATGGCCACTTTAGGATGGATGTGAATGGATTTAGTGGAGGTCTTTAGGTCTATTGGAAAACGGAGGAAATAACTATTGATCCCATGGAATATTCTGCTCAGTGCATTACAATGCGTATTCGTAGAATCGAGGATGAACCTTGGTTTTTCTCTGTGGTGTATGCGAGTCCAAATCCCTCAAAGAGAAGAGACTTGTGGCAGGAATTTAAGGATTTTGGGACGAGAAATAATCGACCATGGATGTTAGCTGGGGATTTCAATGATACTCGCTTCACTTGGGAACGAAATGCCTACTGTGATGAAACCCAAAGACGAAGCAATCAGTTTAATGAGTGGATACACGATATGGAATTAGTAGAATTAGAGTTCTCGGGAGCCTCACACACTTGAACTAGGGGTAACTCGTTGGAGACTTGGCGTAGTGCGCGGTTGGATCGAGCACTATGTAATGGAGATTGGGCACTCAATTTTAATGAAGCAAAAGTCAAACACCTTCCGGCTATTCAATCGGATCATTGCCCTCTATTAATTTCTTCCAATGGCTTTACCCCTCTTGATCAAATTACGCGTCCTTTCCGTTTTTAAGCGGCTTGGCTCACTCATGAGAGTTTCGAAGGCTTCTTAGAAGCTAGTTGGAAGACTCATGAGCCTTTGGTACCTATGTTAAAAGAGTTGGCAGGAAAATTACAGGAGTGGAACAAGAATCAGTTTCACAATATTTTCGCCAAAAAAGACGCTTGCTAGCTCGAATTGAAGGATTTCAAAAGGCACTGACTTCAAACCCGCATGGAGGTTTAATAATATTAGAGGAAACTTTGAGGCATGAATTAGAACAAGTGCTATACCAAGAGGAGTTGCTATGGTACCAAAAAGCGAGAGCGGATTAGATAAAAGATGGTGATCGCAACACTACTTCTTCCACCTCAGTACTATTATACGACGATAGAAGAACAAAGTCACGACACTAAAGAATAGTGAGGGGCAGTGGGTACAAGAAAAGGAGCAGGTGAAGCATCTTATGGTTCAATATTTCTCGCAGCTATTTCATGAGGATGGGAGTATGGATGATGCATATATCCCAAATGATATTTTTCCTGAGTTCACAAATGAAGCGTGGGCCCTCCTTGTCCGCCCTATTACACGAGCAGAAATTGATGGGGCTATACTTGAAATGGGGTCATTAAAGGCTCCGGGACTAAACGGGTTATGCTTACCAAAAAAAACTGGGAGTTAGTGAAAGAAAGTGTCTACAAATTGGTACTGATGCTCTAAATGGTAAAGGTATGCCGTCTCACTTGAATGATACTTATCTTTCCCTTATTCCTAAAGTGGAAAATCCAGAATATGCAACACAATTTCATCCTATTGGGTTATGCAATGTAGCCTATAAAATAATTACCAAGGTGATATATAGTTAACAGAATAAAACCAAATATGCCACACCTTACTTCTTGCAAACAAACTAGTTTTGTACCGGGAAGATAAATCACGGACAATATTGTGATTGTACAAGAGGTTCTACACATAATGAGAAATAGGAAAAGTGGAAAAGGAATGATGGCTATAAAGATCGACTTTGAAAAGGCGTATGACCGTTTACGTTGGGACTTCATACGAGCTACCTTAAGAGAAGCAAATTTCCCGATTATGTTGGTAGAGGTAATCATGGAGTGTGTTACTACCACGAAAATGCAGTTATTATGGAATGGTGAACTGACGGAGTCTTTCACACCCACCAGAGGAGTCAGACAAGGTGATCCACTCTCACCGTACCTTTTTGTTCTTTGCATGGAAAGGTTAAACTACATCATTGAGGAGTCCATAATTGGCGGAGCATGGAAACCCATTAGAGCCAGTTGGAACGACCCCCTTCTGTCAAACCTCTTTTTTGCGGATGATATCATTCTTTATGGTGAAGCTTCAATAGACCAGGCTTTAGTTGTTACACAATGTCTAGAATTCTTTTGTGGAGCCTCGGGGCAAAAAGTTAGTTGTGGAAAATCTCGGGTTTACTTCTCCCCAAATGTCACACAAGAAACAAATACGGAAATTTGTAGGATTCTTAACATGGAGGCAATGGATGATCTAGGTATGTACTTTGGTATGCCCACTATCACAAGTAGAATAACGAAGGACACGTTTAGCTATCTCTGTGAGAAAATAGATCGAAGATTAGCGGGTTGGAAGTCCAAGTACTTATCACTAGCGGGTAGAGTAACCTTGACTAATTCAGTTCTCTCTTCTATTAGCTTTTATTCTATGCAAACTACAAAATTACCAAGTACAATTTGTGACCATATTGACAAGAGGTCTCGCAAATTTCTATGGGGATGATATGATGAACGACGCAAGATTCATTTATTATTCTAGAAAACAATACAGAACACGACTGAAGAAGGAGGGTTAGGTGTAATTTCAGCAAAACAAGCAAACTCAGCCTTCCTTACAAAGTTGGGGTGGCATGTACTCACGAGTCTGAACGCACTGTGGGCACGAGTTTTAAGGCAGAAATACTGTAAAGGCCGCTGCGATCTTGACATGTTTATCCCCAAGGCAAACATGTCAAATGTTTGGAAGGGCATTACGGAAAATGCGAAAGTTCTAGCTGAAGGTATGAGGACTGCCGTGGGGAATGGCAAACGCACATTATTCTGGGATCACAAGTGTGCAACTGATCAAACACTAAGCTCACTTGCTATTAGGCCGATTCCCATTGAGGTCCTAGGAGCTACAGTCGAGGAAATGTGGGAAGTTAATCAAGGATGGAAGTGGGATACATTTGCGCACCTATTGCTAGAGAGTGTACTGAAATGCATTGAATGTTTCGAAATTAAACAATATGATAGCTATTGCGATTTGCTTTGCTGGGGAGGTGCCCCAAAGGGGCGGTTTACCATACGGTCAGCATTGAAGATAATGAAGAGGAATGAGGTTTTAGGAGTCAATAATTCCAAGCTTTGGGACTCGCTTTGGGTTGTTAAAGCCCCGCAAAGAGTTAAAATGTTTGTATGGTTAGTAATGCATAACCGTATTCTAAGTAATGTGAATATGGTCAAGAGGCGGCTTAGGGAAGATGTATGTATGGTCGTTGTGGTAATTCAGAGGAGGATAGTCTGCACCTCTTACGCGACTGCCCAGCCGCGAGACACATTTGGCAAGCAGTGGGAGATATCGTCTCCTCAACTCTTTTTTACGAGGGCACTTTGCAGGGGTGGCTATACCGAAATCTCCGAAAGCAGGGTACAGAGGAAAATGAGAGCTGGCCTACTCGGTTCGCAATAACAATTTAGTGGATTTGAAGGTGGCGAAATGCCCATAATCATGAACGACATGATCAAATACCCATCGATGTTGCGCAATTCCTTCATCACAACTTCGTTGAAGTTGAGAGAGTGTTAGCAAGACCCATTATTTTGATATCGTCAGCCTTAAAGAGGGAGACCTATGTAAGGTGGCTAGCGTCACCTTTTGACTGGTGGGTTCTAAACTCTGATGGTGCCGCGAAAGGATCATCGAGAGCTGCGGGTGGTGGTGGAATACTGCGTGATCATAGTGGAAAGTTTATTCATGGTTTTGCAGCCAACTTTGGTAACACATATGCCTTCAAAGCTGAACTTAAGGCCTTGGAGATGGGCTTGGAATTTGTTCGAAATCTAGGATATAAACGCCTAATTATTCAACTTGATTGCTGTTTGTGTTACCATCCTTAAAGGTGAATCTCCTTACAGTGGGGAATGCATACATATGATAAATAATTGTCGAGATCTCTTGCGGCTTTCAGATTGGCAAGTTAAGATCATGCACGTTTATCGTGAAGGAAACCGAGTTGCGGATTGGTTGGCGAACTATGGTGCACCGAGTGACGAAAAAGTAACTACTTGGCTGGAGCCTCCCCAAAGTCTCATTTCTATCCTACTGCAAGACATTAGTGGCGTAGCCTATCCTCGTCAAGTAGTTACTTAGGTTTTAATTTAGTTGGTCTAGTTCTAGTTAGTTTTGTTTCTCTGTTGTTTTGTTTTATTTGTTTTTCTCCTTTCTTTGGGTTTCCTCCTTTACACCAAAAAAAATAATAATAAAAAAAAAAACGTTTTTGAATTGACTCGTTGAGCACAGCGGCTGAGTGCCAAACCATCAGTATAGTGTTGCAGCAAGGGATGGAAATAATGATTCGTGTACGCCGGTTTACAAGAATTAAATTTCGGACTTGGAAACCAAAGCCGACGGGTCATTGCCTTTTTATATACTTGATGTATGTGAAGAAGAGTTCAATTTAAAAAATTGGTGGTAAAAATTCTAATGCTGACTTACTCTATTTACTTGAAAAGTAAGTAAAGTTACTTATGCTTTTCATTTATAAAATTATAACTCTTGAAAAATTGGTGGTAAAAATTCTAATGCTGACTTACTCTATTTACTTGAAAAGTAAGTAAAGTTACTTATGCTTTTCATTTATAAAATTATAACTCTTGAAAAATTGGTGGTAAAAATTCTAATGCTGACTTACTCTATTTACTTGAAAAGTAAGTAAAGTTACTTATGCTTTTCATTTATAAAATTATAACTCTTGAAAAATTGGTGGTAAAAATTCTAATGCTGACTTACTCTATTTACTTGAAAAGTAAGTAAAGTTACTTATGCTTTTCATTTATAAAATTATAACTCTTGAAAAATTGGTGGTAAAAATTCTAATGCTGACTTACTCTATTTACTTGAAAAGTAAGTAAAGTTACTTATGCTTTTCATTTATAAAATTATAACTCTTGAAAAATTTATTTCACTAACTATATATCTTTGTTACTTTGTTTGTTTGATACATATATATTAATTCACCCCTGAAATGCTTTAATTCAATTCAGGAAATGCATATCATAGTTGTTGCGTTGTTGTCAAGAATATGCAGAGGTGTTTGTATGCTATCCCTACTACTCCCACCAAACTTCATGTTAGTTAGTCCACTCTTCAAGTTTTAATCCCACTTCTCATTTTTTACTCATACTATTGCAATCTAATCAAATTTCATCTCTTGAACTTGAATCAGGATTGAAAACTGAAATTGAAAACCATTTGCATAAGACCGTTTTTTCGTATAACACGAAATTAGTAAAGGTCTGAATGATGAATTGTTTGTTGCTTTCTAGTCATTCAAGTATGTTTATAATTGTGTCAATTGTTTTTGCGCTTTTACAATTGCTTATGTTTGAATGTTGATTGTTATAGAGGAGTTTGTTAGGGAACCATTTTAACCAAAAGGTTAAGCTGATAATTGAGGCCCATGAATTGGTTTTATACTCTATCACGCCCCCTCACACGACAGCCCGTTGGGCTTGAAGTGTGGATGCAGCATGGGCCCCCTCATACCCTACGCTTTATAATTCCACTTAGAAGGGAGGGGTGGATGAGATTCGAACCCGTGACCTTTGTGTCATGCTGGCTCTGATACTATATTAAAGGACCATCTCAACCAAAAGCTTGGGTTCGAATCTCATCCACCCCTCCCTTCTAGGTGGAACTATAAAGCGCAGGGTATGAGAGGGCCCATGCTGCATCCACATTCCAAGCCCAATAGGCTCTCGTGTGAAGGGGCGTGATAGAGTATAAAATCAATTCCTGGACCTCAACCATCAGCTTAATCTTTTGGTTGAGATGGTCCTTTAATAGAGTTATGGATAAGAACTCGTTGACATACCTCACGAGCAGAACTATGTGCTTAAGATCAATTATCCGTTTAAGGTTGTTTTTTTTTTTATTTTGAGCACGTTGGCATACCTTGCAAGCAGAAGTTGTAAACAAAGTTTTTTATGATGCTTTTTTGATTGCAGCACCCTCCACTTCAACCAGACTTAAAGGGAGATACCTTTTGCGAATTGCGTGGGACTCAGACAAGGCAAGTAGCAAGCATTAGTTTTTCATTTCACATACGACTCCTGAATATTTATGACAAATCATTTGTTTATGACCAAATACTATTAGGATGTAACACCCTGGTTTTCTCCTTCCTAAAACTACTAACATTTCCGGAAAACATTTATTAAATAATCGAGCCCCAACTACTTTAGAAAACCAAAGCATTACCGCCACCGTGAAAACGGCTAAGGCATTTACCAAAGTACTACAGCGGAAGACTTAACTTTTAAAAACAAACCAAAACAACTTAATTAAAATAAACTTCAAAACCAAATCCCATGATTCTTTATAACAACTTGGAACCGACATAACGGCCCTTCAAACCAAATAATACTTAATATCTTTAAAACAACGTTAATCCATCATGATATAATAAATAGCATAATAGTCACTTAATTTTTAAGCAAATACTAAAACAACATGAACACTCTTCACTCAATCCCAGCATGATCGACTAATGACCTAGACTTGCCCACCTGAAAAGTTGCTTACTTTATTCAAGACTTCTACTCGCCATAATAAATGGGTCGTCGTAGGCCAAACAAAGATAGCCATGCACACAAAGACGTAATCAGCAAAGCTGAGTACATAAGCATTAAAGACAATGAAAACACATAGCATGAAAATCCTAGGCAAGAGCATCAAAGTAAACATCAAACCATACCTTTACCACAATTGCAACATCATAAGACTCAAGACTCTTACTTCAGAATTAATTATTATATAATTGGATTCGCATCGAACGGGTCTTCCTATAAAATAAATATGCCCAAAGGGCACCAACTGGGAGCAACTCCAAGAAGGTATTACTATGCCACCTAGTGGCGGAATTCCAGGCATATAAGATAAAAATCTAAAAATAGAAGTACAACGTCTTGTACCCTAACTAGGAGGTTGAATCCTTGTTAGACAACTCCCCCCTGTTCATACTCAAGGTATATACGTTCCAAGAGTTTTGGTGCGAATCCTCTTTCATTTACGTGATTAACCATTTTATAACTTGTGATGACTCTCACTAACAAACATAACATGACATACATCAACACAACATTTCATAACAAACATGGACATGAACACCATATTAATTATCTTCATTGCTAGTGAACATGTTTTATTCCTTTTATTAATCCTTCTAGACCACACTTAACTGTGAGTGGTTAATACTTCCTTAACAGTCCACATAAACTGTGAGTGGATAACTTCCTTTACTAGTCCACACATAAACTGTGAGTGGATAATAATAATAAATTGCTCAATACTACTAATCATGTGAATAAAATTCACTAACTCTTCTTTACTCAAAATATAATAACATAATCTTTCATGCTCATTTTTGACTACTAGTCAACTTCTTTTATTAAAACATGCATTCCAAACATCCTTGATGTTTTATTAATAATATATATAATAGGCATAAATAAATACTATGGATTATCATTAATCATGCATACTTGAACATGCTCATATAAGTCAACAAGAGTCACATAACTAATTCATATCATATAGTTTCTAACATGAAAAATTATATATTCAATCTATACTAGCATGATCCTAGCTGATATTCTACTCATGAACTTTAGTACTTACGTACCTTGTATAATAGCGGTGATTCGCCACTACTTCTAGAACTCAATGATTCGAATCCTCCTATAAAACATAAGAGGAAACTATATAAGAAAAACTCTTTGACTAAACTTTAAGCAACTCTAAATACTTTTACAGTGGATAAAAATCCATAAACTCTTACTATGTCTTATTCAATTCCATAACTTGTCTTTATTTTCTTTTCGAAAAATTCTATTTTTCATTAATTTCCAAAAATGGCAGCTTTACTTTAATTTTCAAGCCTCTTAAAACCTCTTTAAAACACTTATTTTTGCATAAAAACACCAATATTAATATCCTTATAGGTTTATGGTTCGATTCTATGCATTAGAATTTAATTTGGAATTGTAGTAAATAACACTAATTTATCTTATAAACATGCCTAATAAAAAATTACAGCATATTTATTAATTAAAATCTTTAGACTCTAAACTTCATGAAAAGCTCCTAAAAACAAACATGGATTGATCATAATGAATAATACTTAATTATATGATTAATTCATGCTAATTACATACTTTAAAACATTAATTATGAATTTTATAAAATCTGGGAGCTATAAATCATACTTAAAATCATCTTAAACTTCAAATCATACTAAAAATATATGTAGTGATCATAGATTCATATATGATCATACTAGCGTAATATGAACACTTAAAACTTGTTTTAACAGTATTAACAAATTTCAGATTTGTTTAATACTAAATTTGTTAAAAACCCATCTAAAACATCATATTATCATACAATCAAAAAGAAAATAGACAACCATCCAACTAGGCAAAAAAAATGTAAAACAATAAAATTCATACTTTCTCAAACCCTAATTAAAATTTTATGATCACTTTTTAAATCTATAATTACAAACTAAAAACATGATTATAATCATAAAAACATTACTAAAACATGATCATAAAACATATATAAAACATGCTTAAGAATTAAATTAAATTAGAAGAAAAGTTTTTTTTTTTTTAGTCCTACGAAAATCGAGAAGGCAAAGGGGAGGGCGGCCGAGGATTTTAATTCCCTTCCAGCTCTTCGCCCCCCTTTACCTTCTACCTTTGTGGGGCGGAGGAAGGACGTGCAGGAAAGGCTTGGAT
>PYUH01000359.1:435112-456160 GCA_016808085.1 Suaeda aralocaspica | reverse complement strand
TTTTTTTTTTTTTTGTACCTACGAAAATCGAGAAGGCAAAGGGGGAGGAGGTGGCGGCGACGGCCGGCCGGCGAGGGGCAGCAGCGGCGGAGAGGTGGCCGGCGACCTTCGGTCCTCTTCATCGCTTCTCCTTTCGTTTTTTTTTTTTTTTTCCTCTCTTCTTCTCTCTTTTGCTTTTGGAAATCCTAACTTGAATGCTTGGGAAATTCTGAATTTTTGGTTTAAAAGGGGGTATTTAAAGCCCCAAAAGGATTTAGAGTTGGTTTAGGAAAAGCCCAAAAGGTCTAATTGAAGTGGGATTAGTTTTGGGCCCACAATTAAACTAATCATGGCAACCCATTAAAAACACTTTTAAAAGCCTTACAAAATATTTTCACACATTTTAAGACCTTCATAAAAATTATTTTATGACCTTATAAAAATTTATTTCTTTAAAATAAAGTAAATAAAACTCCGTAATTAATTAAATTCCTTTAATTAATTATTTTCAAATACTTTTATTTCTTTAAAATACGTAAAATGTACGTATAAATACTATTTTAATTTTATAACGTGTATAAAATTACGGGGTATTACCTGTCTCTTATACACATCTNTTACATAGGATTTCGGAAAAAGAGTGTTTTTAGAGACATAATCGTACAGGGATAGCGGAGAGTTTTTTGGAGAGCCATGAAACAATACAAATGCTTTGTAGCTTTGTTCATATGATTGTTGTGATTTAAGATGGATTACTTTTATTCTTTATCATATGCATTTATTCGTCTACAGTGCCCTGGAACTCTTTCTTGTCAATAGGAAGATTAAAGGACCATCTTGGTTGTCAATATCTAAATTTTCCAGTTGCCCTTCTTATTAACAGGTGAAATTTGCAACTTTATACTACATATTGATTTGAACATATGTACATGGCCTTAAATATCTAAGAGGTGCGCATTATTCCGCAGGTGAGCTGGTGCAAATTTAAGATTACTGTTGAATGTTCCAAGGACATCAATGTGTCAGGTTCTACCAAAATCACTGCAGAGATTCCCCCAGTTATTGTAACAGCAATCAATTTGAATACAATTATCAATGGGAAGCAGAATGCCAATGAAATTTTTTTAGCATCCCTTATCTCTTTCAGTAAAGCCAAGGTACATTTGAGATGCTAATATGGTCTCTCCTTTACTTATCTCTTCCTGACAGCCTTAGAAACTCCTTAGAATTTTGACTATGGGGTTACTGAGCGCATTCAATATCTTTAGATTTATATTAAGCTAGACAATACTATTGGTCAAACTAGCATAACTTGTTGTGATCCTTGGTCTTATTGCAGATTAATCATGTCCCTTAATAGAAATAACATCTCATTTCTCTCCTATAGTACCTTTTTTGCTTAGAAGCACGAAGCAAGTCCTAACATAAACTACCTTGTGGAGGAAATGAATGATGTAAAGAAACTCAATTTTCATATAAACCAGTCACTCAGTTTATAAAACATTGTATTTTGAGTTAATTCTTATAGGATAAAAAAAACCACTAATAAGAGTAGTAAACTATAAAGATATAAGAGGAATCTTCCGCGCCTCAATCTTACATCCAGCTTGAGAGATATAATCTTTGTTGGATGGCCTTTTTCTCTTGAAACCACATATAAGCAAGGCGTTCAGCTATTGTGTATGCAGTCATCAGAATGCTTCACTAAGCTCTAGTCTGATCTTCAGATTGATACTCCTATGCTGGCTCCAAGTTTAGAGTCGAAGAAATCTGGTGAGCTTAAACAATTTACTATTGTGAGGAAGCTTGATGTCTGACCGGTGAAATTCCAAATAGAATTTGAGAAAACAAATACGAAGGCTGGAAGCACCATTCTTCATCTTGAGATGAGGCATTTATTCTAACATATACTTTTAGCTAAATCAATCTGTTTCATTTTAACTAGAAATGCTATGTTTTAAAACTTGTCTCATTTGTTGGTATTTTGTTTTAGGCCAACAGAAGAATTTGCACTTACTAACGTGTTAATTGCGTTATGTCACACAGCAAAAGAGCTTTGCTGACTCGTCTGGTGACAAAGATATATGAGTTGGGCATTGATATTCTAGTGGGGCACAATATATATGGATTTAATTTGATTTACTCTTTTATAGAGCTAAGGTAGGTAACAGTAGATACCTGTATTGCAGCCTTTTCATTTAGCCTTGGTAATTATGGAGGTTTTTCCGATCCCCTTGTCTTTGCATAGATCAAAATGAGAACTTCTACTTGGAAAGTTGGAAGTTAGTTCCACTTATTCTCCTAGTATTTGCCTCGTGTTGGAATTTGGAAGGAGAATATGAATTTAACTATTTGGGGGTGTATTTGGAAGGGAAGGTGTAAATGCACCTAAGAGACAGAGAGGGGGGTGAATTAAGTGATTTAAAAATATATGGAATTTAAAACTTTAACCACCTAAATTTTGAGTTTCTTGTAGCGTTTTAAAGATTGGTTCAATTACCCTTAAATTATTTGCGTGAAACTAATCAATTGATATTGCTTGATTAGTCCCCCGAAACAAATTAAGAAACGGTTTTGTAAGGCAAGAAAAATAAAGTGCAAGAAATAAAAGAGACATAGGGGTTTTTTACGAGGTTCGACCCAAACTATGGTCTACTCCCCGCCTACACTCGTAGGATTTCCTAAATCTTCACTATTAATCACACTTATAACCTACGTCTAGATTACAAGCCACTCACTTGTCTCTAACTCTGGAAAACAAGATTCAAACCCCAACTGTTTGCTCCAACAGGTGCTAAAACCCGAGTACACCCGTACCCCAATCTTACCAAACTCTCATTAAGAAAAAATTACACAAGAATTATTTCAGAAAAAACTCAGAAGAGTGAAAGAGATAACAACTCAATCTTACGTAAGTCACAACTAGCAAACTTGAATATGAACTAGAGTCTCAAACTGTTTCCAAAATTGTTTCCAAAGTTGTTTCTCAAGAAAATATTTTTTCAATTTAAGCACACACTCTTATTATTCTCTCTTTTCTCTTCCTACGTATGAGAAAGAGTTATTCTGTTTATATAGAAGGGAACAACCTTCTTCTCCAAGTAGAATATCAAAATCTCATAAAAAAAATTTAGTCAATCAAATCTCATTTTTAAGTTAAGAAAATATAAATTTACCTTAATTTGAAGATCATGAGATTATACAATAAAATCCTTTTCAAAAACTGGTATAAATAATATAATCAGAAATCTTTTCATAAATAAAAAGATACCAGATTATATTATTCATTCCCAAAAGTTGAAAATCAAATCTTGTATGAAACAATTTAGAAAAATGTTTCCTTAAGAAATTTTATGAGACTCAAGCACGTAAAATCAAATTTGAAATTGTGACATACTTACAAGAAAATCTAGAAAATAAAATAAACTGAAGCTCTTGAGATTTTCTTGCTTGTATTATGAACTTGATCATGTTTCAGCAGTCGTAGGTAGCTCAATAACTCGAGCAACCTGCAACCAACTTGTAAAACACAGCCAAGCATATATGTACCAAAAATAATAATAAGCTAATTAGCATATAGTACATAATTAAAAGGTTTGTTATCATCAAAACTAGGGAGTCAACAGAAGGAATTAATGAAAAATTAAGAGAATTTTTTCTTTTTATTTTTTGATCTTGCACAGTTAATGTAAAAATTAAAGTGCTTTGATATCAGCTTCAATAATCCTTCGTTGTTATTGTGAATGCATGCATGCTTGTAAAATGTAAAGTTTTCTTTGGTTCTTTGTTTGTAGTTTTTATTTTGTGGTATTGGAACCATCTTGGGTTATTGTGCGTGTATTCATGTCTCCTATTGCTCGCCCTCCTTTTTTATGTATGATTGACAATATATTGGTGTCTGTTATAAAAATTTTCTCAATGTTGAAATTAGATTATATAGGAGCACTGAAAAAAGGTGCTAATTTATAAATTCTAACTCGATAATGTGCTACTCTTGCCCGTCTAAAACAACTAATGGTTAAAGTTATGCACACAATTTAATGGTATGCTAGTTACCGCATTAGTATAAAAAATGACTAGCAACTATATTTTAGTTGATTTATAATAAGAATCTAAACATTTTATTGAATCAGGCAGTGAAGAGGGTATATATGAGTTGTTTTACTTTTTATTGGAAATGTGTCTTATACACATAGATTTGTCTAGCAAGATACGGATTCAAACATGATAAATGTAGTTGAAGTCTTGAAGCATTCTGATTTCTGATTCTAAGGCTCTATTTATGTAAATGCTATAATCTGATTTGTTGTTGTGTCTGAGTTTTGCAATCATGCAACGTACCAGTACCAGACATTACGCTGTCTGGATTAGGCCATCTCAGAAGAAAAGCTATGCCAATTTCGGGGAAGTCCGTCAATGATGTCTTGTATTGCTGGTCGCCTCTTGTGTGACACATTTTTGTGATCCCAAGACCTCTTAAAGGAGGTATCATATTCGGGTGTCTAAGATGTATAGGGATATGAAATTAATTCTAGTAGTAAGTTGTGAGTTTTCAACTGAAAATTGGTGTTGTAGGTGAGCTACTCATTGACACAGCTTGCAAAGACTCAGCTGAACGAAGACCGGAAGGAGATTTTACCTGAAGATATATCCAGCATGTATCAAAGAACTGAATCTCTTATGAATCTCGTATGTTCTGACTTCCTTTGCATTCATGTTTCCCAATCTTGAATCTTAATAATGGTCACTTTTGAATTCTGCAAATCCTGTCATGGTATGTTTGGACACTAGAATTTCATTTAAAATTCTGTTTAGCCAAACCAATTGACCACTACTACTATCACTTTTACTTTTACAATTAAAGAATGACGGTAATGGTAGAATTAGTTTGAAGTAGAATGATTGAATGGTGGTTTTGATCAATATTTAATTTTGGAATTAATAAATGCATTGGTCACAATAATTATATCCATTTCTGGATGTTGCTTGTCATTGAACTCTGAAAGTCTAAACACTACTGGAAATGAAATGGTCTTCTATATGAAATTTTATATCAGTGAAAGTTCTGAATCATATGTTACAATTGTACATTTATTTATGCTCTAGACCTGCAAGTCTTGTATCATGTTCATGTTCTATTTTCAGATTGAATGCAACGAGGCAGATGCAAGGTTGTCTATGGAGCTGATCTTTGGGGAAAGACTCTATAAGTTGGTGATTAACTGACTTTAATTTACTGCATATTTCCGTGGGTCCTTCCTCCACATGAAATTTTATGTGAATTATTGACCTGCTTTCAGGGAGCCAGAATGGAGCGAGCAAAATATCTTTTGTTGCACACATTTCATGCGAAGAAGCATATTGTTCCTGACAAATATTCATCTTTAGGAAACGAAAATAAGTTAATAAAGCGCAAAAAAGAAAATTATGATTATGCAGTTTTGGCTTCTTTAAACAATGAAAATGAGGCCCTGCATGAGGATCAGAGGAAGGGAAAGAAAGGATCTACTTATGCAGGTGGATTGGTTTTGGATCCCAAAAGAGGTATATATGACAAATATGTTCTACTTTCGGACTTCAATAGTCTTTATCCCTCTATCATTCAGGTTTTGCACATGTCTTCATTAGTCTTTTCTCATGTTATTCTGATGTGATATAGCGTCTAACGGGTCTTTGTTGGATTCTATCAGGAGTACAATATATGTTTTACAACAGTTGAAAGATCTCCTGACGGATCAATTTCTTGTGTTTCATCTCGTGAGTAAATAGGATTGCTACAGGAGGTAAAAATTTTCTGCTATGTTACTAGAAACTCTCAATTTACTTTTCTTTTCTACTGTCATGGACTACTGTGGATGCTGATTGGAGGCTCATAGCAAAGTTCAGCAGGACTGGAGATCATTCAGTCCTTTTCTATTACTCTATTAGGTATGCACTGTTAAACCAAAATTGAACTTATGTATGTGGAAAATTCATGGAGGTGAGCTACATGAGCTAGGCTCCAATCTTGAAAGTTGTTTATTTGGTGATCAGGCTACTCTTTGTTGAAACAATTACTGGTTTCTTCGTAAATCCTTTTGTAAACACATGATTCCTGCTTATTATTTGCTTCTAGAAGACAAGGATTTATTGTAATATGAAGGATATTATGTAGATCGGTGTTCTTATTATTCACAATAGAATGTATACCATCATATGAAGAGATGGAAGAACATCATTTCTTACGATGTAGGATTCAAAAGTATTTGGTCTATGGTGTTTGAGGTGTTTGGGTAGAGTTAGTTGTAGCTTTCAAATTTCGCAGTATTTGGGAGACTTTTTTCTATTTTGTTTTTTTTTTTTCGTTTTCAGATTTATTTTGTTATTAAGGAATATTGAGACAGTTATTTTGGTTTTGTAAGATAAAAAGATTGAAAGAAATTATAAAGTCTGGGATGTGTTCACTGCAGTACGGAACTTCAGCTTGGAGCATCATTCTAGTACATTGAAGTATTTGGCTAATCTTATTCGGGATCTTTTTGTTCCTCTGCCAACTCTTTCTATGAGATATGGCTAGTTTGGCTGTGAATTATCCAACATACCTAGAAGGATTTTCCTGGTTTAAAATGTTTGTTTGATGCCTTTGATCGTATCTTATTTCCTCTTGGCTAATTTATCATACTCTAGTTAAAACTTTGCGCTTACAAAAGCCTGATAGTTCCATAGCATCTCAATTTTTCATGAATAGTCATGAAAATGAGCACATAATTCCCAGATACCAAATAGCCATCAGGAAACAAAATTGGTGTAGCCAAGTAGCAGTAATCTTTGCGTTCTTACTGTTATATTGGTCAAAAGTTTGGCATCAAATCCAAATAAATTGTGCATAAGATGGCTTTGTTTACAAATTGTTGTTCACTTAGGAGTGAGATGTCTGATTTCTTCACCTTATTTCTTTGAAGGATGGCATGAGTGAGTGTCTTAACAATGGAGTAAAACCTGTCCTTAAATATAATCCCCCAAAAGACGCGCAGTACTTTCCTCAGTAATTTCAGTATTAGATAGTAGTTTTTGTCATTGTTTTTCTCCTCTTGAATAATTTTTTGCTCTTAAATTATTATCTTTTATTATTTCCATAGTTGCTTAAAAATTTGATTGAGAGAAGGAGAATGGTGAAGTCTTGGCTGAAAACAACTTCAGGCATTAAGATCCAACAGTTTGACATACAACAACAAGCATTAAAGCTCACAGCGAATAAGTTGGTGTTTCTTGTTGATATCCTTTTTACTCTGAAAGGTTTTTCTGCACCTATTTCCTTATGGTTTAATTAATGCATTTGCTTATTCTTTATCATGTGCAGTATTTATGGATGCCTAGGGTCTCCTGACTTTAGATTTTATGCAAAGCCCCTCGCTGAACATATAACACTACGGGTACATATAATACTGCAGAAGCTGCTTTACTATAATATATTTCAACAACCAT
Source organism: Suaeda aralocaspica (assembly GCA_016808085.1). Classification (NCBI taxonomy): domain Eukaryota; kingdom Viridiplantae; phylum Streptophyta; class Magnoliopsida; order Caryophyllales; family Amaranthaceae; genus Suaeda; species Suaeda aralocaspica. Next base: position 448,717 of record PYUH01000359.1, on the reverse strand, counting down.
TGACAAAACCGTGATTGCTATGCAGGGAAGAGAAATTTTGCAAAATATTGTTGTTGTTGTGTAGAATATGCTGAACTTGGAGGTAAGTTCACTAATTTTGTTCATTGTTATACTGCTATAGCTGTTTAACCACTAATGTCCTGTCGTATCTGATAGTTTTTATAATCTTTGGCAGGTTATATACGGTGATACAAATTCAATGATGATAAATACTGGGCTTGATGATATAGCAGAGGCCAAAGCTATTGCTGCAAAAGTCATCAAAGAGGTAACTAGTAACACTATGTTTGGTTAGGGCTGGTCTTCAGAGGGAAAGGGACGGAAGGGAAAATGATGGACACAATTTCTCTTATTTTGATAACACATGGAAGGGGTGTAATTTGAGGGATCCATTATCCTTCCCCTTTTGACAAATCAAATCCCTCCATTGTTGCAAAGAATTGTAAGCTAAAGTTTCATAATTTCTTTATTTGAATTGAGTTTATTTCTAAGATCGATAAACAGGACTTATCTGTTTAATGTTGGAATAAAAGTTACAACATGCAATTAACTAATGGATTAAGTCTTATTGTGGGGTTTTGTGTATGGGCAGCCTGCTTTGTCTCTACCTATCGTCATCCCTTTGCCTATCCTTTGCACCCTAACCCTTCCCTTGACTGTTGTTATCTGAATTTTAAAATCACTATTTGGAAAGTATGGTCTATGCTTCATGACGCGTCTGGTGTCTATCATTTTTTTTCAGGTTAATAAGAAATATAGGTGTTTGGAAATTGAGCTGGATTATTTGTACAAGAGGATGCTGCTTCTCCTAAAGAATAAGTATGCTGCTGTCAAATTGCAAAAATTCAAGGATGGAAAAAAATATGAGGTATTCCTATTAACCTTTTTGAAATCATGAAGAGAGGTTTGCTTATTACATTGGTCATGCATATAATTTAAGTTTAAATGGTTGTTTTAGGTAATTGAGGTGAAGGGCCTTGATATGGTACGTCGTGATTGGAGCTTATTAGCTAAGGAAGTTGGGGATACTGCTTGAGTCAGATACTTTCTGAGGGGTGTGCTTCTAACTTATGTCAAGAAAAACTTTCTAAATTATGGATTCTACTAAGTTTAACAAATTGATTATTATGTCAAAGAGTTAACGTTATGTTTTTTTGCTCCTATGATATCAGCCTTAATTATGCCTTTCCCTCTTCGCAGATCCTGTGAGAATGTTGTGGAGTCAATACACCGTTCTCTTATGAAGGTTAAACAATCATCGTTGTCATTTTTAGTTTCCTCCCCCCTCCTCTCTCTGATCTAAACACCAACGCCTACCACACATACAACATTAATGTTTTTATTCTTTGATTATTTTTTATTAAGCTTTATTAATAAGAAAAAGACCGTGTCAATAAAAGCGGACAAAGCACTCACATGATTTAAATCTCTCTTTGAAAATTAAGGCATTGGAACTTTGATGTGTAATCAAAAGTACTAATTTTTAAATTAGTGAACTTTAAGAGTGGTTTAATGGCATGGAAATCTAAGCGCTTGGCTTCCAACAGGTGCAAGAGGAGATGAGAAAGGGAGAAGTTCCTCTTGAAAAATATATAATCACAAAGACATTGGCAAAAGAACCTGAAACTTATGTTGATGCCAAAAATCAACCACATGTTCAGGTGATGTTGTGGACATCCGTAGTTCAACTTTGTCTTCTCTCTTTAGTACCTATATACGTACCTATCTACAATATACTAAATTGCACTGCAAGTCTGACTGCTTATCTATTAATAATAGGTGGCACTGAGATTGAAATAATATCGTTATACTACTGGTTGTTCTGCAGGGGACACAATTCCATATATTATATGTTGTGAGCAGGTTTGTCTAATCTAAATTTGTTATCTACTAAGTTAAAGAACGGTAATTGCCATGAGTGTAGGATGTGGTATGGATGCCAGCTTACTGCAATTGTTGTATACTTATTTGTTTTAGTAGGAGACTACTTCAGAGACTTCCAGAGGTATTGCCCAGCAAGCTAGACAGATGAATTGAAAAATGACAATTCGACATGGATATTTGACATTGATTATTACTTATGCCAACAGGTTTTTTTTTTTTACCTCTCCACCTTGTTGATTGTATGTTCAGTCTTCATCAGTTTTGAAGCCTTGGATTATCATTGCAGATTCATCCCGTGGTTTCAAGTTTATGTGCATGCATCCAGGGTACAGATCCTGCACGTTTGACTGACTGTCTAGGGCTTGATCCCTCGAAGGTAAAAGCACACAATTGTACTAACATCTTATTCAGTAATGCCCTCGTTTACTCAACTTTACTGACTTTTAGTTTACGTCTTCAGTTTCAAAATAAATTTAACCACATTACTGGCAATGATCCTTCCAGCTCTCTGTTGTGTTCTGTCGATGTCAAGGACAGGTATACACTTGTGATCACATGGTTTGTTCTCTGAATAATTCGAAGTATTTGTCAGAGTTTCCATAAATAAGCCATTGTTTCACAGTCATTCACACTTTCACAGTCGAACAAAATTGAAGGTTGTTGAAATAACAGTTTTATTCACTGTTTTTTATGTTAAAATTTGTAGCTCTATTTCTTGAGACCTTAAGGAGCTTTTTTCTAGAGCAATAGATTACTGATCTGATAGATGGTTAATGAGTTGACCATGTGTTCATGTTTGTTGCAGATATCGAGGATGTGAACCTTTGTTATTGTCTTGCCCTAGCTGCTCCGGTACTATTGACTGCCCAAGCATCTTTAGTACCCTATGTAAATCTATCACAGAAAAGCTCGGCCAGAGGAATCCACATGCAAAACCTTCAACAGTTTGTGCTGCCCAAAGTGTCCAAAGGAAGAGGGTGTTGGTCGATATCTCCTGCGATGATTGCCAATCAGGTGACTTTAATTTTCTGGCCTCAACTCCTTTAAATCTGTTAAATAAAGACTTGCTGTTGATCAACGTATGCGAAAGTTTAATGGTCTATGGGCTGAGTTTTATACTTGGCTAATTAGATCTATCCTAGTTATGCTGATTATAGTAGCTTGCAAATTAATGCATTAAGTGGGCTGTGGGCTGTGGGCTGTCCTATCCGTTTCCTGCTTCCCGTCTAAAAATGTAGCACCTAGACCCTTCCATGACATTAATTAGCAGAGCTAACTAAAATGGTCTCTTGACACTCTCAGGTCAAGAGGCAAACAGATGCGTTCATCTCAACATATTACAGGGGTGTAATGACGGTAAGTTGGTAATGACACTTTTAGGTTATTTCTACATTTATTATTGGTTTTTGTGATCTATGCCATCTATCTGACTTGGTTTTTTATAGTGCCATGATGAAATCTGCAAGTACACTACCCGTACCTTAAACTTGCGGAGTTGCGGGTGATAGGTGATTCTGAGAGGGGAACTGTCTGTCCAAATTACTCTCGATGTAATGGCCATCTTGTAAGAAAGGTATTCACCATTATTTTTGTATATTACACAGAATAATATCAGATCGGATATTCTTACTATAGTATTTACCATTATAACACAGTATTCAGAGATAGATTTATACAAGCAGCTCACTTATTTCTGCTTCATATTAGATAATGTTCGTTGCATTGACAAGATATGTCCTTTGTTCATAGCTATATATACTTTCAAAGCCAAGTTTACTCACTCTTTCGATAACATGCAGATAGCTAGGTGCTGCTGTAAAATCATCTATTGAAAAGGAGCTTAATAGAGTCCGCCCCATGGTTGAATTGGCTGTTGTTGTTGCTCAGAAAAGCCGAGATTGTTGTGCCTATGGATGAGTGCAACTGTATGATCTCTTTGTCACACCCTAAGGTACCGCTAAAATGTTATTTATCGTAATCTAGTGGTCATTTCAGGCTTTGTAATTGTTATGTATGGGCAAGTCAATGAGTCATTTTTAAGATTCCTTTGAACACTTATTTTTGTTGATCGATTGCTTGAGCCCATTTCCGATCTTTAGATATTGATGCATTTTTCAACTTTTAAATTTGAATTATGTTAGTTGCCTTGTGTGATCATGTATTATTATTATTATTAGTTAAACACTTTGGCATAGGTAAAACGAAATCGATACAATGGAAAAATAAAATGAACAATGCCAAATTAATATAACACAAGGCAAATTTAAACAAAGCAACCAAACAAACTTGTAATTATACAAATATAAGGCCTTGATAAAAACACAAGGCAAATTTAAACAAAGCAACCAAACAAACTTAAAAGTATACAAATATAAGGCCTTGATCAAACACAAATTCCAACACCGGGAGGAAGATTTAGGCTTGGTAGCTCATTATCGTCGCCTAAGCCCAAAGGAGGAGGGTTTCGAAATTCAACGCAGTGTAGACCGTCACAACATTGGTACTCACCATAGATTACACAAAATTGTGAAAATGTTGGGCAGTTTGTTGGAGCTTGTGGTCGTTGTCCTATCCGTGTGCAAACCCCAAAACCATAAGGGAGGCCTTCCATCCAACCAAGGCAATTCAATCCCTCGCAACAATTGTAATCACCATAAGCTATACATGATTTTAGCTCGTCTCGACAAAACGAACTAGGTTTAGGTGTATTGGCCGAGCTTGGAACTGAAATATGAAAAGGTTACATTTACTGATCACAATATATATAGCAAGGACTAAGGAGTATAAAAAGATACTATAATGCTAAAATTAGAAATATTTTCCCCCGAAATATATATTCCCTCGGTCTTTTTTTACTTGCTACATTGACCAAAAATTGTGAGAGCTTTTTTGGTCCAATGTAGCAAGTAAAAAAAGACTGAGGGAGTATAAGAAGTATGTAAATAAGTATGCAATTAACAAGCACGTTGTTACAAAATTTATTAAAAAAAGAATAATTTTTTTGTTTTTGTTTCTTTTCCTGTTTCACACAATCACCTAAAAAAACGACTCTAATAATCCAAGTATTTTTATATTAATTGGAAATTAGTACCCTTCTATTGATTTTCCTAATAATTAACGTGAAAAGATAAGAATAATTCCACCTTAACATATTGTCTTTGAGCCTTGGAAATGTGGGTCCAAAATTAAGTAATGTTACTTGGGGCTAAAATTTATTGAACTGAACTGAAATGTATAGGAACGAAAACAATATGTTGACTTAAAAATTACCAATTAAATATACTGAACTAAACTGAAAAACAAAATACTCCGTACGTATATACTACATGAAGAACAGAGCCTTAGCTATTATTTTATTTGTATTTGGGCAACCTGAAAGTCCATTACAGGAAATCTACTTTTTGTAAAGGCCAACAGTTACAGTTAGTTATTGTATAACGCCCGGTAGGAAGGAAGGATCGTATACCTTGTAATCGTTATAAGTATCAATTAACAAAGAAGCCTTAGTTTGTCTGTTACAATACGGAGTAGGGTTTTTTGCTACTTGTGATTTGTGAAGGTTAGTTTTCAATTATAATCCCATTCTCTCCTAGTAACAAACGAAGCCCATTATAAGAAGCCTTATTATGTATGTTACAAAGCTTTTTTTCTACTTGTGAAGCTTAGTTTACAATTTTATTGAGTAGTGCTTTATCAGTCACTTTGACTTTTAGTCATTTAAGTAGGTTTAAAATTTGAGAAGGGTTAAAAGATATAGACATATACTCCGTACTAGTGTTTATTTGTGAGTTCCTACTTAATTGGTAAGGTTTATGCTAAATAGTTAATCATATGTGAAGTAAAAATAAAGATGAAAAAAAAAGTGTATTGGCAATAAAAAGCAGTAAAATACTAGGTTGCACGGAGTCGGGAACGGGGACGAAAACGAATACGGATACGGGTACTGAAAACGGCTAATTTAAAAAATATTGTTAATGGGTACGGCCAATTATAACATGAAGAATCTGATTCGTCCTCAATACGGGGACGAATCGGGTTCGAAGACAGCTTATTCATCAAAAGTACCCATGCTACATAGGAAAAAAATAAGAAATTTATGAAATAATACAAATAGATAGTGTAAAGAACGAATAGAAATACGTAGGGATTATTAACGATTAAAAACAAAACCTGATACAATAAGCACGGATGTTGCTAGCATAATTAAGAATTTGATGGAAAAGCTCCTCATTATTGTGTAGTGTTGATGCATTAATGTTTAATGATTTGAAGTTAACAAATGGTGTTATTTGCTTCTTATGTTAACAAAAAAAATCGGTATTTATAATACTCGGCTTTTAACCTACCATTCACAAAAATTTGAAGGAAAATCTTTAGTTGTACACTTGTACACACCTCAATTAATTTATGATATGTAGGTTATCTTATTTCTAATATATTTGTATTATTAGTACAACTAACAGCTTGCATTTGCTGTACTTATACGACTTAATTAAAATTGCTTATTTTTTTGTTGCTATCATGTCTTTTAATTTGGATAATAATTGGAAAAAAAATACGGAATATATATTATATGTATATATAAAAATAAATATAATACTGCAGAAGCTGCTAACAAGTAGACTTAATGGAAAACTAAATTAAATGAAATCAAGGGGAAAATACGGTGAAATTTGCGTATATGGAGTATTAATATTTTATGAATTTCATATCAAATAAATTGGGAGGGCTATAGGGGTACGTGCGGGAATGTAGCCATGTCTTTGGATATTGATGATTTGCAAATTCACCTATCCAAATAATACAAATAGTTATGTTATTTTAATATTTTATAGATAGTACCAAAAATACCGATAGTCTCACTTGTACGTGGGATATGGAGCATGTGTGCACCCTATGGTCTGTTTACTTCAGATGAAAATAGTTGAACTGAACTGAATTGAGTTGAACTGAACTGAAAGTTTTTTATGAATATCAAAATAGGAGAAGAACTGAACTGAACTGAACTGAACTGAACTGAACTGAATGAATTTTAAGCTGAAGTAAACAGGCGCTTAATCGAATAAAAGGCTTTGAAGAATACAAATATAAATATTTTATACGTTTAAAATCTTAACACTATTTATAAAATGAAAAAATCTTTTAAATATTTTAAATATATAAAACATAATATAGTCCTATATAGGGTATTGTTTGATTTGTCATCAATGTGTACAACGTTATAATATCCAATTATTCAAAATTAAGTTAATAATTTGAGATGAATGCCTAAATCATATGTGCATTAGTGTGATTAGTGTCTAGATTAGGTAAATATTTCCTCTTTTATCACGTTTAAAGTCCTTACGGCTCAGTTGCTAGATATCCGTATAATTTAGTAATGTGAATGAGCTAGTTTATAAATTTGTGTCCAAGCCAAAATTTATTTTCATGGTAATAATGTCTGCTCACACTTAAAATGCCGGGTTCCCTCCATAATTTTCAATCTCTCTTGACTATTGAAAAATATGAAATAACCACTAGTCTGAAAATGAACTTTCATCTCCATAAAGGCTTGTGATCGATGTTAATTTTTATCCTCATTAAGAATTACTATTTTTATTTTCCTTCCTAAATTACTCTCCAAATTCACTTCCATTATAAAAACTAGTGTACCTGTGCAAATACACGGGATACATAATACATTATAATGGTATGATAAAATACTAATGTAGTTAAAATTTAGGATGTATTAGTACATGAAAAATAAAAAGAATATCAAAAATTATTAAAATACATAAATAATTGTTATTACAATTATAGTGATATCCTTGAGCAATTTGGATTGAATGTCCTACTTTTGAAACATGGTTATGTCAAAGCGTTTCAATNAGCTTATTCATCAAAAGTACCCATGCTACATAGGAAAAAAATAAGAAATTTATGAAATAATACAAATAGATAGTGTAAAGAACGAATAGAAATACGTAGGGATTATTAACGATTAAAAACAAAACCTGATACAATAAGCACGGATGTTGCTAGCATAATTAAGAATTTGATGGAAAAGCTCCTCATTATTGTGTAGTGTTGATGCATTAATGTTTAATGATTTGAAGTTAACAAATGGTGTTATTTGCTTCTTATGTTAACAAAAAAAATCGGTATTTATAATACTCGGCTTTTAACCTACCATTCACAAAAATTTGAAGGAAAATCTTTAGTTGTACACTTGTACACACCTCAATTAATTTATGATATGTAGGTTATCTTATTTCTAATATATTTGTATTATTAGTACAACTAACAGCTTGCATTTGCTGTACTTATACGACTTAATTAAAATTGCTTATTTTTTTGTTGCTATCATGTCTTTTAATTTGGATAATAATTGGAAAAAAAATACGGAATATATATTATATGTATATATAAAAATAAATATAATACTGCAGAAGCTGCTAACAAGTAGACTTAATGGAAAACTAAATTAAATGAAATCAAGGGGAAAATACGGTGAAATTTGCGTATATGGAGTATTAATATTTTATGAATTTCATATCAAATAAATTGGGAGGGCTATAGGGGTACGTGCGGGAATGTAGCCATGTCTTTGGATATTGATGATTTGCAAATTCACCTATCCAAATAATACAAATAGTTATGTTATTTTAATATTTTATAGATAGTACCAAAAATACCGATAGTCTCACTTGTACGTGGGATATGGAGCATGTGTGCACCCTATGGTCTGTTTACTTCAGATGAAAATAGTTGAACTGAACTGAATTGAGTTGAACTGAACTGAAAGTTTTTTATGAATATCAAAATAGGAGAAGAACTGAACTGAACTGAACTGAACTGAACTGAACTGAATGAATTTTAAGCTGAAGTAAACAGGCGCTTAATCGAATAAAAGGCTTTGAAGAATACAAATATAAATATTTTATACGTTTAAAATCTTAACACTATTTATAAAATGAAAAAATCTTTTAAATATTTTAAATATATAAAACATAATATAGTCCTATATAGGGTATTGTTTGATTTGTCATCAATGTGTACAACGTTATAATATCCAATTATTCAAAATTAAGTTAATAATTTGAGATGAATGCCTAAATCATATGTGCATTAGTGTGATTAGTGTCTAGATTAGGTAAATATTTCCTCTTTTATCACGTTTAAAGTCCTTACGGCTCAGTTGCTAGATATCCGTATAATTTAGTAATGTGAATGAGCTAGTTTATAAATTTGTGTCCAAGCCAAAATTTATTTTCATGGTAATAATGTCTGCTCACACTTAAAATGCCGGGTTCCCTCCATAATTTTCAATCTCTCTTGACTATTGAAAAATATGAAATAACCACTAGTCTGAAAATGAACTTTCATCTCCATAAAGGCTTGTGATCGATGTTAATTTTTATCCTCATTAAGAATTACTATTTTTATTTTCCTTCCTAAATTACTCTCCAAATTCACTTCCATTATAAAAACTAGTGTACCTGTGCAAATACACGGGATACATAATACATTATAATGGTATGATAAAATACTAATGTAGTTAAAATTTAGGATGTATTAGTACATGAAAAATAAAAAGAATATCAAAAATTATTAAAATACATAAATAATTGTTATTACAATTATAGTGATATCCTTGAGCAATTTGGATTGAATGTCCTACTTTTGAAACATGGTTATGTCAAAGCGTTTCAATTCGTTTTAACAATCCAATCCTCGAAAACATTAAATTAGAAAATCAATCGGCATTAATATGAAAATATATGAATTTGGTATTCATGTGTATTTTTAATTGATGAAATGATGATCATATATCTATAGAAATAATTTGTTTATTTATTGCAAATCAGTCCACCATTAAATTTATTTTTTTTTTGTGCACAGTCTACCATTAATGTTACATGTATAACAACAAATCAATAAGTAGTAGGAACGTTCATTGAGTTCCATTTTATGTTTAAGTGGGAAAACAATTTATAGAGAGAAAGTGTTTGTCAAAGTAATAAAAATAACTTCCACATTAATGTATGTATGTATGTATATATATATATATAAGATGAGGTTCAAATGAGAGCCTTCTTCACATGAGAACAGTAAGAACTACATCAAAAACTCTTTAATTCAATTTTTTTTAAAGTGTTATAGTGCTACACTATAACTATTTGAATGATAACAAGGTATAAACATTTATTTCAAGTGTTTTAAGTTATCATATACAATTGACCTATAAATAGTAACTATGACTTCCTAAATAATATATGATTTTCAAAAGCCTAAAAAATTAACTAAAAAATAAATAAATAAATAAATAAATAAATAAATTAACTAAACCTTGATTAAGTTGAAAATATATATATACAATTAAAATCAGTCTTGATTGAACTGTTAAAGATTTGTTTGAATAAATATGGTGGTGAGAAGGAAGAAAGGAGTGGGAAGTTTTTTTTTTTTTTTTTCTTTTGTCGGGAAAAAGTTAATATATATACTCATTGTTGGAACTTGAGGATGAACATCAAGAGACACCGGATATATCACTCTAAGGTACGGAAACTACGCTTTTCCATTAGTTTAATTTCGCCCCTCTAAGGATCACCGGGTTACCACGAAATAACTAATGAGATACAATGAAGAGACAATTTACTTTGATGATCTTTAAAGTAAGTTAAGAAATAACATTGGAAGGAGTTTTATGTAGAATGCAAAGGAAGAAAATTTTCTAATGCCTTTTCTTTTTTGTCACAAGTTATTTATAGAGCATGAATAAATTCCAACTCTCCCAAAGGTTAAAGCTAAGAAAAGAGTATATGTTACGTCATAATCCTTAATGAGGATTAATACATGTAACACCTCAATCCTTAATAAGGATTAATGTATGTAACACTCTCAATCCTTAATGAGGATTAATTCATACCCTTGCCATCATACTAGTATTTCTCTATCACTAGTATACAACTTTTGTAACAAAGCCAATACACTATAAATGTACCAACACTCATTGTGATCGATCCGGAGATCGGTGAGTTTATAAGTGCCCACCCATTACGAATTTCCTATCTTTGCCCTTGTATATAATTTATTTATTACTAACTACCAAACAGACGGTTCTTGCCATGCACCGTATTAATTACATATATTTCTTATAAGTATGAACAACCATGATGAATGGAATCAAAAATTTCCACAATTAAGAACCGATCAAAAAACCATATTGATCATGGTATAGTGATTTTTTTTTTGATGCCATTCCATTGGTGTAGTGGTTGTTCGTTTAATATCTGCACTAGAGCTGTTAAAAACTGGTACGACTCGCCAACTCGGCCCGAACTCGACACGCCACTAGCGAGTATGGGTCGAGGACTTCAACCCGTTTAAGTACACGGGTTGGCACGACTCGACCCGCCTAATAAGCGGGTAAGGTTAGGGTTTAGGATGGCAACCTGTTTAACCCGTTTATCAACCCGCTTAATCTAAACTGAAATACAACCTAATACCTGCACATTGAGCATTTGACTTTGCTGCTATTGCTACTATATTAATTAATATTGATGTATTTGGAAATTGGAACTCTAATTGCCCAATTGTTATTGATGTATTTGGTTTGTTAATTGTTATCTTTCAACAATTCGCTATTTGGTTTGTAAAACTAATTTAAGTACTAAGTACTAAGTTACTTGCTAGTGGTACTAGACTACTAGTTACTGTTTAGGACTTTTGGAGCTTTTGAACTTTGGTTATGGCATAATTGTTGAAGTTTTGAGCCTTTGAGAATTGAGATAACTAGATTAGTACTCTTAAAAGTTCAAAGTACGTGAGCTAAACAGGTTAGGCGGCTTGTGCCGGGTTAGCCGGGTACCCGGCGTGCCGAGTTAGAGTTGGGTTGTGTGACCCATTTAACTAAACAGGTAGGGTTAGGGACAAGGATACCCAACCCGTTTAATTGCCAACCTGACTCGAGAATGACACAACACGACTCGTTTAACGGCTCTAATCTGCACCAATTGTCAACTGGTTGGAGTTTCAAATTTTTGAGATTCCAAAATGTAAAGTGATGATTGTTTAATTAATACTTTGTTGATTATTTTATTTTAATTGCTACTCTATAATTGCAAGTAACTCATCCAATGACATGGTTGCAACTAACAATAATGGAAATGCTGAATCTTAATGATCTTATCTAATTGCTCTTTATTTTCTATTTTTTAGAAAGCCAGTGACTTATAAATATTTCTCAAACTTAATTTCATTTTAATAATTTTTTCTTTTAAATACAATTTCCACTAATAGCTGTCAGAAATATTCAAACCACCACATATATAACAGCTCATAAATTTTTTTTTTTTTTTTTTTAGGGCATCATACATAACGATGATACTTATAAGCTATGGTTCACCTTTATAAATACTGCAACAAAAAAATAAAGCTTTCATTAGATATAAAACAAGTAAATAAATAACAATATATATATCAAGTTAAAAGTGCATTTGCAAATACCCTCTTCATTATCAAACATAGGCGATCAAATGGCGAGGTTTCACATCAACTGCTCAACTTTGGCTATTTTGTTAGCGATTGTTTTACTAACTGCATCAGGTGTTGCTACTAACATAACTAAACTTGCTCTTAATTATTATTAGCTTAGCCCATTTTTTTTTTTATAAGCGAATGATAATTTCTTCAGCCAAAAGCCTTAGATAATGGTTGAAGTTAAGGAATAATTTACAATCTTAGACAAACGATTGCCAGTATGGCATAACGTCTATTCCTCTAATCGTACCCTAATTAATCACGTCATGTCAGAATATTGCAATTAGTCCGTGTTGTCAATAAAATTATTATTATTATTATTTTTTTTTTGTAGTGTTATGGATGTTATAAATGTTACATCTTTTATAGTATTGGTGCATGAGTAACATATATTGAGGTATTGATAAAATGATAGATTAATGATGCTATATGTGACATACGATTTCAGGTCGAGCATACGGGCAAACACCACCACCGGGGGAAACCCCGAGTAGTAAAAGACCACCCAAGAATGAAGTAACATGTCAGGAAGTATGGCAAGTATGTCCTGATGAAGGTCCATACAAGTGCTGTGAAGGAACTAAATGCGTTGTTGCTATATTTGGTACTGGTATATGTTTACCTGAGTAAGAATACATAACAAAATCTCTCAACTGTTGTTATGAGTGACTATTTCATGTAATCATGTGTTTTTTATTTGGGACTATGTGTTTTTTTCCCAACATTGTGGAAATAATGATATCTAGTATAGTACGGAGTGGTATGTGTTTAGTTTTACAGTTTTAGATCATTCTTATGATCTTAATTAATTATATCCCAATGTTTCAGATCCATACTCTCTAATACTTACTTTTTTCTGTGTCGAAATTTCAATCTGTATATATATCTCGGTTTGATTGAAACTAACCTTTACCACTAGTCCGGCCTTCTATATAACTTGATAAACTTAATAATATTTGAAACAAATTAATCAAACAAGACTTTACATTTTGGAAAAATGGACAGACTAGTGCAGAAGACATGCAATGGTTTCTAAATCTGAATGGACTAACTCGAAGAAACAGAAAGACGAGACGAAAGATATATACTTTAGATTCAAATATGTAAACATGTGCTGATTCCCTACTCCTAATTAACAGACTAACAGTATTTTTGGACCGTAAGTATATAGTAGGCTTGTCCCGCAAAAAAAAAAAA
>PYUH01000359.1:358307-434720 GCA_016808085.1 Suaeda aralocaspica | reverse complement strand
TTTTTTTTTTTTTTTTTTAGGGCATCATACATAACGATGATACTTATAAGCTATGGTTCACCTTTATAAATACTGCAACAAAAAAATAAAGCTTTCATTAGATATAAAACAAGTAAATAAATAACAATATATATATCAAGTTAAAAGTGCATTTGCAAATACCCTCTTCATTATCAAACATAGGCGATCAAATGGCGAGGTTTCACATCAACTGCTCAACTTTGGCTATTTTGTTAGCGATTGTTTTACTAACTGCATCAGGTGTTGCTACTAACATAACTAAACTTGCTCTTAATTATTATTAGCTTAGCCCATTTTTTTTTTTATAAGCGAATGATAATTTCTTCAGCCAAAAGCCTTAGATAATGGTTGAAGTTAAGGAATAATTTACAATCTTAGACAAACGATTGCCAGTATGGCATAACGTCTATTCCTCTAATCGTACCCTAATTAATCACGTCATGTCAGAATATTGCAATTAGTCCGTGTTGTCAATAAAATTATTATTATTATTATTTTTTTTTTGTAGTGTTATGGATGTTATAAATGTTACATCTTTTATAGTATTGGTGCATGAGTAACATATATTGAGGTATTGATAAAATGATAGATTAATGATGCTATATGTGACATACGATTTCAGGTCGAGCATACGGGCAAACACCACCACCGGGGGAAACCCCGAGTAGTAAAAGACCACCCAAGAATGAAGTAACATGTCAGGAAGTATGGCAAGTATGTCCTGATGAAGGTCCATACAAGTGCTGTGAAGGAACTAAATGCGTTGTTGCTATATTTGGTACTGGTATATGTTTACCTGAGTAAGAATACATAACAAAATCTCTCAACTGTTGTTATGAGTGACTATTTCATGTAATCATGTGTTTTTTATTTGGGACTATGTGTTTTTTTCCCAACATTGTGGAAATAATGATATCTAGTATAGTACGGAGTGGTATGTGTTTAGTTTTACAGTTTTAGATCATTCTTATGATCTTAATTAATTATATCCCAATGTTTCAGATCCATACTCTCTAATACTTACTTTTTTCTGTGTCGAAATTTCAATCTGTATATATATCTCGGTTTGATTGAAACTAACCTTTACCACTAGTCCGGCCTTCTATATAACTTGATAAACTTAATAATATTTGAAACAAATTAATCAAACAAGACTTTACATTTTGGAAAAATGGACAGACTAGTGCAGAAGACATGCAATGGTTTCTAAATCTGAATGGACTAACTCGAAGAAACAGAAAGACGAGACGAAAGATATATACTTTAGATTCAAATATGTAAACATGTGCTGATTCCCTACTCCTAATTAACAGACTAACAGTATTTTTGGACCGTAAGTATATAGTAGGCTTGTCCCGCAAAAAAAAAAAACAAGTTTAGTACTTGGGCATTGAATAAAAGATGATCAATTGTTTTAGCAAAATGCTGACAAAGACAACAATAATCAAAATCCATTATAGTCGTAAGAAAAGGATATGATCTAATTGGTAACCCACTATGCAAGATTTAATTTGCCATAAAAATAGTTGAAGTTTTGGAAGAATTTGAACCTTCCAAATCCATTTATAAGACTAGTGGAAATTTTTGGACGAAGGAACATCATGAGCTAACCAAGTAGCAGATTTAACACTAAACTCACTAGTACTAGCTTAGTGAGACCCCAAACTGGTAAATCGGGTTAAGGCGTGGAAGGAATAGAAATATCCTTAATATGGTGAACACTATGGATAAGAACTTTAGTGTTAAGGAGAACGACGTTCCAAGTGCATGGACTAGAGTAAAACATTACATAAATAAGCATGGACGACTTTAAAACATTATAAACGGTTCATACACTAGACTTCAATTTAGAAACTTAGCAGCCATGATTATTACTAATTGTTAGTTAAAACCCCAATGACAAATTAATAGATGTTCAAAATGACAAAAGGGGAAGGGAGGATTCAAGCTCATAATAAACAAACAGAAAGAAAGAAAGAAATATGCTAAAAATAAAGGTTAGAAAAAGATATTATCCTTTTATTTTCCTACTAATATAGTTTTGATAATATCAAACATCTGTATTACTCTATAATCTAACCAACACATTTGAAATGCCGTTAAAACAGGAAGGATAAAAATAATTTTACCTAAGAGAAAATCTAGCCTTTTAATTCTCCATTTCTGAAAGTTTGATAAGAGAAGTAATTTTTTTTTTCCAGAATGTTTTTTTCCCTAGGTGGGGAAATTGGGACAAACTTGGAGAAAGGGGGAAGAGAGAGAACTAATAGAACAATAACAATACTTAGTTAAATCTCCTCTCTCCCCTTACATTTTTTTTATTTATTTAAACAATATCGAAGTTTTTAATCCTTTGCTTTCCTTAATCGATCCAAACAATATTCTAAAGGTTTCCACCACCTCTTCGTTGCTAAGTTACGATCATTCCGTTCTTATGCACCATTTCCACCATCGTCTTTGGATTAAGATAACCAAACGGAAACAATGAAATGTGTTCCATGTTGCGGAAGACCCGGAGCAAACACTAATTATGAGCATAATGAGCAAGAGGTTCCTCATGAAGATGAACAAAAAGATACTGTCGAAACCGCTAATAAATCTGTTAGAAGAAAATCAAATGTGTACAAAACACAATATAGGGCATCGTATAGAGCTTCTTTAAGGGATAGCATCAGGGAAATCATACACAACAAATATAAATTTTCCTTTGCAAACATCTCCTTCAAAACAGGTGATAAAATCTGATATATATGATATTGAAAATGTTTTGATGTCCCTGAATCCATTTAAGGAAGATAATATAGGTTTGTCTATGTTTGTTTATGTTGCTTACAGTTTTTATTTTTCCTGTTGATTCAGATAGCAGCAAACACAAATACATTCATGATGAGATAAACAAATATGGAAAAGGAAACATACGTGCAAAGGTTTTTACTTATAACGAGCTATCCGATGCAACAAAAAACTTTTCATCAGAGACTCTACTCGGCGAGGGTGGTTTTGGTCGGGTTCACAAGGGATACATAGACAGCTTAAAGCAGGTAATCCTTGCCTCTATCTTTGATCAATTTTCTTTCAGCTTTCCCGTTTGTGCAAACAGAAAATAAATGTAAATAACACCAAAAATTTGTTACATTTTGTTTCAGGCTGTTGCGATAAAACAGCTTGATAGAAATGGATTCCAAGGAAACAGAGAATTTCTCGTAGAAGTTTTAATGCTAAGCCTACTTCACAGCCCTCACCTAGTGAATTTAGTAGGATATTGCGCAGAAGGCCCTCAAAGACTTTTGGTGTATGAGTACATGGCCAAAGGGTCCCTTGAAGATCATCTTCTAGGTAAGTAAAAATAAAGCCATGAATAAAAACTCAGGTTTTTCGGCCTTTACCTGATTCACCCCCAAAATTAACTTATCATGTCTGTCCTTTTTATTCCTCCTACAGACAGAGAACCAAATAAGAAGCCACTAGATTGGCATACTAGGATGAAGATAGCAGAGGGCGCAGCAAGAGGACTGGAGTATCTCCATGAAACAGCCAACCCTCCGGTGATTTACAGGGACTTCAAAGCATCAAATATACTACTAGATGAAAACTTCAACCCGAAGCTCTCAGATTTCGGGCTGGCAAAGTTAGGCCCTACAGGGGATGCAAGCCATGTTACTACCAGGGTTATGGGGACATATGGTTATTGTGCACCAGAGTATGCATCAACAGGCCAACTAACAACAAAGTCTGATGTCTACAGCTTCGGAGTTGTATTCCTAGAAATCATCACAGGGAGACGAGTAATCGACAATAACAGACCAAGTGAAGAGCATAATCTAGTACTTTGGGTAATGTTTGATTCTTAGTCTGTTGAAATATTAAATAATAAATTCTTATCAATAATCCCTACCTTGTTCAGTTTTACTACTATAAGTATCCAGTATATATCCTCGGCAAACACCGTTCTGTATAACATAACATATTAACTATAAACTACAATGATTTCCGGCTAACAATGCTAAATAATGACGTAATAGTATACTGGTTGCAGGCACAACCGCTTTTCAGAGACAAGAGCAAGTTCCACTTAATGGCTGACCCTTCACTTGAAGGTGACTACCCTTTGAAGAGTCTCTATCAAGCCCTAGGAATTGCAGCTATGTGCTTGCAAGAAGAAGCTAGCACACGGCCTTACATCGGTGATGTGGTTATTGCTCTTGAGTACTTGTCTTCAGAAAAAACTGTTAAGTTGGAAGATAACGAAGAGGAAGGAGAAGAGGATGACAATGAAGCACTAAATGTGGAAGAGAATAACCAACCAGGCTATTGCATAGTGAAAGGAAAAGAAAGCTGACAAACGGCATATTCAGGTGTTTGGTGTCCAAGGCTGTCCTGACTGACAGAGTGTTGAAGTTCCATAGTGGATGTTTCTTAAGTTAATTTCTATGTACTCCAAAATTGTAACAGATCCTTCTGTTCTGAAAGGGTTTACAAGTGGAGAATCTCATCTTCTGTGCTTGAAATGACCTTCTAAATCATATATGCCAAAAAGGCAAAAGTGGAATCAAACCATTGTACGAAATTGTTAGATGTTCCTAAAACAGAATAACAAACCTCTTTTCAATTCAAACTTGTGAACCTTTGACTTTGCTCAATTCACGTCTGCAAGAATTAGAGCATTAAAATATAAAGTGACAGGACTAGTTTAACAACTTTAATATGACATTAGCAGCTAATATTAACAGAATCTAGAAAAGGCAAACTCATCAAAAGCACAGTCATCGCCAAAGTATCCATATCAGGTCATATATTGAGAAGAAAAAAAGATATCAACAGAACAAAAACTAAACATTTACGCAAAACAAAAAACAAAACCATGCAATGCAGCAGAAAATGTCTTGCAACGTCTGGTAAAGAGATAAAAAACAGTCGAACCATTTAAACAATTCACAGCATGTAACTCTCAGAAAGACTTGTGCAATTACAAGGCACGGCTTTATAACATACGTAATTTCTTATGAAATTTAGCTGTGAACCCAAATTCCTAAAGTTTTTCAATAACCAACACAAAATGTGCAGTTAACAATATAAAAACCAGAACAAATCATATCAGTATAGGAACAAAATCCAAAAATACAGTAGGTCCAAAATAATATGACCTTCATACAATATTTGACATGATTTATGGTAAGACGCAAAGTTCTGTTCACTAACTACCTCAGCAGCTTTTGCCAAGATGAGATTTCATATGTACTAGACTTCAAACATGAATTTTATAACAACTGACCAAGTAGGAAGTGCAGATGTTCATCTTGCACAGATTATTGTCCTTATTCACCAGCTACTAGCTCCCAGGCTGTTGGAGATCAATGTCCCAGGCCGAAGCTAGTTGCAGCATGAGCTGATCTGGAGCTGCTCCTTCCCAATCCTCAGGAAGCTCTACTGAAGAAGAAGCATCATGCAAACTAAATAATAGGTCCCTCTTCACTTCAATAGGGATGCCAAATATGTCAGGTCCATTTTCCAGTACCAGTTCTAGCAACTGCAGGAAGGAATGACATTAATATACATAGGAACATATTATGCAATTAAATACAATATATTGAATTAGAGACGAAAATAAACTCAGAAAATAACAAATGACCCATAATCTTTTGTTCCTCTAGAAGACAGATAGCATAATATAAATCCACATGATTTTCAAACACATTGCCACCAACACTTTTTAAATATATGCCTAATGTGTTTTCAAACTCCTTATAACTAGGATGATAGGATCCAACTGATTGCACAAATAGATAAACCTGAGACAAAAATTGAATTTACCAAAACCAAAAGTTCCAAAACTAATCTAATAGAAAAACGACAGAAAACAAAAGTGATGTAATCAATAGACGATATACTTTATAGTATGTGATGTGGTCTCTACAAGAGAAAAAGCAGCATTGGACAGCCAAGAGAAGATTGCACAACTGGAAGCATCGACAGTAGATCATAATAATCCAATTTCCACAGACTTGTACATCCACGGGGCATAATTAGTCAAAATATTGAAATCCAACAAGCACGGTATATGGACACATATTACTGGAAAAAAAAAAAAAAAAAAAAAAAAAAAAAAGTTCAGACTTCAAAGAACATACAAGAAGATATAAAGTCATACCTGCTGAACCCAAGACAAACATAAATCAAACGAGTTCTGCTCCACCACAAACGGCATGATAGCATTCAGAACATCAACTGCCACCTCGTTGGAGAGTTGATCAAATACAGGACCAGATCTATCCATGAGCTTCGCAAGCAAAGATTCATCCCCAGTTGATAAGACCTCAGCATATGCCGTATCCATATCACCATCTTGAACAGCATCCATGGCATTACTCCAAGAAGTCCAAACTGGATCACGTTCTGGACCATTATTGTCACAGCCAACTGCTTCCAATTCTCGGACAGCTACTCTAGCTGTTCGAGCTGTTCCGCTGTCATCCCCAGCAACGCGAATTGCTGCTAGCGTAGCCTCATCCTTTGAAGCCTGCCAAACACTTCTTGCAGAGGGGCCTTCACCATGCCTGACATTTCCAGTCCCTTTTTCCCAACCTCTTCGAGCTCCAACCAGTTCATTTTCATGCTCAGATCTAGGAGATCTGCCATCAACAGAATTGCTGCCGGCATCTCTTCGAATACCAGATTGCCCATTTTTAGAGGTACCATATGAGTGAAAGTCCCAGGACTCCTGATGATCAGACCTCCAAGGTCCACCTCTACCCCTCATGTTTTGAGTTACTCCTTCAGAAGCCGAATATCTATCACCAAACGGAAGCCTCCCACCATAGTCATTGTAGCTATTATACCTACCAAGACGATTAGAAGATCCATCATATCCAGACCGAAAGCTCCCGCCTCGCCTGCTTGATGAAATGGACAAATCATGTGCCATATCTTCAACAACCCTTTCCAGTCCCCGTACTCTATTCTCCAGAGTCACCATACTGTCATGTGAGCCACCCATGAACTCCTAGCACATAAGTAACCTCAAATTATAATTTAGAACTAGAACCTAGACTCAACAGTCAAGACGCAACAAAAGGAACGCACCTGCAACATATTCATCAGATGAGCCTGTTGTCTTTCTAATTGCAGCAGCTGCCTCTGAATAGCCAGCCAATTACCTTTACCGTTTATTAGGGACCCGTCAGTTTGAACATCAGCTTTAGAAAAATTCACACTCTTATCTTCATTATGGCCAGATGTTCCTGGTCTCAAATCTTTCCCACTTGCCCCCTCACCATGCGTGTAACCATCCTTATCTTGTTGTCTGGACTGAATGATAGCAGACAACTTATCTTTGTTATCCTTGTTTTTTACAGTGTTTATCTCTGCTTCCTCACTATTAGCATTTGAGGGATTAACAAATTTACGTGGGACAACAACTTCAACTGGTAGATCATCAGCACCTCTCTTTTCAAGCTTTTGAAAGAATTCTGCATTCAAATTCTTATCTGAGAAAGGACACTTTTTCTTCAGTATACCAGCAGCTTTATCCGAATGGTTTCCATTTTTTGTAATCTCAACAGAATCAGATGAAGAAGAATTATTTGAAATATCCCTGGGCAAAGCCTCATCTTTTTTCTGCTCAGGTTTCCCATTTTTGTGGCTATCCCTATCTGGCATGCCATTCTCAGCACCTGAAACATTTTTGAAGAACAGAGAGAAGAAATCAGCAAATAAAATGGACAATCAATAACATAAATGATCATATAAAAATAATTATCACCATGATTTGGAGCTTTTCTGTCATCCAAAGTCATATCTCCGGGCTTTACTCCAAGCTTCTTCCAATGCTGAAGCGCCTCTGTCATGCTTTCTCTCACAGGCTTTATCTGGCAGAGTGAAGAAGGTGCAGAAAACAAAGCATTACTAAACTGTACAGTATAAAGATAAGCATAAAAAGTGTTTTATAAATCAATCAAAGCCTTAGTCCCATGAAAAATTGTTGCCTGAAAAGCATTTTAAATGTTTATCTTTTGTATACAGTGAGAGCTGCTTATAGAGACTTTACAAATAGCCAAATAGGGTTGACGCGTTCATTACACCACTAATTGCAACAAGTTAACCATTTTCTAGGGAAGACAAAAGGTGAATTGGTTAGGTTTTAGTACAATTTGAATTTTCAATGGCTCTTGATATTTCTTAAACCCGCCAAGAAGAAACAATGAAACATAGATTTAACTATGCCAAAAGTTGGATAAAAAATTACATTAGCTTATGAAATCAATGTCGACAGACCCCAAGAGACTAGTATAGCAAGAGATGAACAAATTATGAAGAACTCATCCTAAATCTCCTCCGCAACTCATCCCTGATGAGTAAGTGCTCGTAAATTTGACTGTTCACTAATTCCCAGGAAAAGTGAAAGTCAAACAGATAGTAGCATAATAATTGATAAGTATTTTTCTTTATTACGCGCGCACGCGCACACACACACACAAATGAATAATTTTCCCCTTTTCTTTAGGCAAAGTAAAATGACACTTCAAAAGAGTTTGATCCATAAGCATGGACATTTTGAAGCTTGACCCTTAAAAATTTTAGTAATTCATCATGATTTCACCAACATAACCTTTGAAAAGGTTATATTACCTTTACCCACAATCTAAAGAGAGGTATATTGGAAATTACAATCATAATTGATTTCCATATTACGGAACATGACAAACATTGCAGGACTCCATAATAGCTATGAAGTATTAGTCAAACCAAATTCGGCATTAAAATCTTCTGCGTTACAATTGGCTCTAGGATAATACATAATTAGCCAAGAAAGTCACCTGCACAAAATTATTACAGCAATGTCAGGTTTAGTTTTCCATGAATTTACCTTGTCAAAGCGGCAAGCCTCTAGTGCAGTCAATGTAGAAGCTGCTCCATCTTTAACCAAGTCACTCGAAAATAATGCCAGCGCAGTCAATGCCTCAGCAGCAGCCTTGCGTGTAGCCCAATCTGTGCTAGCAAGGCAGTCATGAATGCTTTGCAGCAAAGGATCCAAGTTTTGTGGTGTAATTGCCCCTATCTGATTAATATTTGCAAACAGCATTATTGTGAGATTACAACTTCAAAGAATTATAGAAATAATACAAACTAACTGCCATAGCAATAGCAGAAGATTAATGCACGTTCCAAACACAATGTCATTGCCACTAATACAAAGCTTGATACTCACTCACTCACTCACCCTTCATCAAATTTGTTACCCTTAGCTCGATTCTCACTCACTCCTCATCCATTTTACTTCCTTCAAGTCAATTCTCCTTGATCCCTCATCCTTTTTGTTTCCCTTAGCTCAATACACACCTTTACCCCATTTTATCTCCTTTAGCCCAATTCTGCTTCACCCCTCATCCATTTTGTTTCCCTTAGCTTAATATCCTCACTCATTTTGTTTCCGTTAACTTGATTCTCACTCACCCCTCATCCATTCTATTTCCATTAGCTTAATTCTTACTCACCCCTCATGTATATGGTAAGTTCAATTCTTCCATTATGTTTCCCTAAGCTCAACTGTCACTCATCCCTGTTTCCATTAGCTCGATTCTCATTAACCCCTCTTCCATTATGTTTCCCTTAACTCGATTCCCAATCACCCCTCTTCCATTTACCTATCGTCAGCTGAAGAACCCAAAACCAAAAACCTTGTTATCTATCCTGAACTAAAAAACTCAAAGCAACATCATTAAATCAGTTTCTTCTTCCCACATAACTCTTTGTAATCTTAAAATCCGGAAAATAACATAATTAGACAAAAAAAAACGAATATCAAACCTGAGACAAGCTAGCAACAACAGGCAAAAGAGCAGACTTAGCAACAAAATTAGGACTATTCAAAAACTTGCAAACCCTAGGACAAAGCTTCTGAAAAGAAAGCAAAGGCGGATTAATAGAACACTCAACAATCCTGCCTAAACACATAGCAGCACCAAGCTGAACCCCTTTATTATTCTCCGTCATCGCTTCAAACAACGGCTTAGCAAACAAAGAAACCACACCATTTTCCGAATCCCCTTTAATATAAATCAAACTTAAATTCCCAATAGCTTCCTTACACGCCTCTCGAACCCCGGAATCAGGGTCCCGGAGTCTTTTAGCAATGTGAGCAATAATTCTAACCAAATGGGTCCATGTAGTATCAGTGTGGACCCCACAAAGGGTAGCTAGTAATCGAATTGACTCCTTTTTAGCAGCTGGTTTTGGGTCTGTTGAAGAAGACTCGAATAAGCATGATAATAACATTGGAATTGCGTCACAAGGGATAATGTTGATCATTGTTTCTAGTTCTTCGATACCGATCTGATGGGTGTCTCTGTCAGATAGTTTTGTTAGAGAGTTGAGGATTTTTTGTTTCAGTTCAACCATTGCTAAGTGGGTTGATAATGATGATTGTGATTGTGTTGTTGTTGTTAGTAATTGGGGTTTTGTTTGTTTTGTTGATTTGGGTCCTTGGGAACCCATTTTTGGTGATTCTAATCAAAGATCTGAGATTGTTGGATTTGAATTCAGTGATGAAGTCAGGTTTTTTGGTTCAGTTGGATTGAATGTGTAGTTTTTGATTTTTGAAATTTTGTTGGAGGTGAGAGTTTTTTTTTTTTTTTGATTTTGGGAAGTGAGAGTGTGAGATCGCTTGAGGGAAAAGGGAAACCAAAATTCCTCCGGCTTGATGATGTGGACACTGGACAGTTTTATTGGGTGACCACGGCAAACTGCTAACTTCACTTTAAGATTAAGGTAAGAGCTTCTCCGATGGTAAAAATCTTGTACTACCCTCATTTCTTAGTAATCGCAATATTTGACTATTATTTGTTAGATATAAAAAATTCAATTGTTACAACCAATAAGAAATAGAGATAGTAGATTTCTTTTGGAGAGAACGAGAGTATTCTTTTGAAAGAATATCAATAAATTGGTACCTAAACTTACGGCAAGATAGTAGATTCTTATACTACTCACACATAATTGTTGAATAAACAAACCAAATATTAAAAAGAGAATAGAGAAAAGGAGATATTACTTTAATTGATGAAATTGTCAAATCAATGTCAAAAGAACCAAAGTTGAGAATGTGTGCCAAAGAAAACTAAGGAGAACTTAAAAGCTTTTTTCTAAAATAAACTGATATTGACGTATGGGAAGAAAAATAGAATGAAAAAACCTCTCTAAAAGCCTATTTAGATGCTAGGAATATGAAGAGTTTTCTACATCAAATAAGAGGTTGCAACCAGGGTGTGGCATATGATATTAGGCCGCAGCTAGGATGCGGAGTAGGCTGCCATTTTGCTTCAAAATCAAGTGGCCACAATTAGGTTGTGGCAAACTAAGTGATTTCCACAACCATGTTGTGGTAGATCTTCATGAGCAACTCTTTTGAAGCTTTTCACCATCATAAACGCCTTGATTTGTCCATTCTTTGATCAGCATCCAATTAGCTCTACCTAAATCTCCCATAATCATAGCAAAAACACCTAAAACCTACAAAAACAAAGCAAAATACATCTGAGAAGAGCAATAACAAAGTATAAAGCATAATGGCTCGAAAAAGGTTGAAACTATGGGAAAAGTAAGATGAAAACACACAAATTTAGCATAGAAATATGAGTATAAAATGGTGTTATCACCTTTTTAGGTTTCATAATTGTTATGCAACTGGCCAAGGTCTTTTTGATATATTACAGAAAGAGTTGAAAAATCTAGATTTGGACATAATGGATGCATGGGGACAAGGTTATCATAATGGGGCAAATATGAAAGGAAAACATCAAGGTGTACAAAAGCAATTTTTAGAAGTAAATCCAAGAGCCTTCTTCACACCTTGTGGTTGTCATAGTCTTAATTGAACATTGTGTGATATGGCTAACTCTTGTACGAAGGTTAAAGGTTTTTTTGGAATCATTCAACGCATTTATATAATTTTTGCCTATTCTAATAAGAGATGGAAAATTTTGAAAGAAAATGTAAAAGGATGGACTCCAAAATTATTGTCATCCACTCGTTGGGAGAGTCATGTAAAGAGTGTCCATGCTATAAGTTCTCAATTGGAAGATTTCAGAGAAGCTTTGCTAGATGTGTCAGAAAAGGATCTTGATATTAATATAAGAAGTGATGCAGAATCTTTGGCAATGAATACTTAGTGATTTTGAGTTTCTAATGTCAATATTAGTTTGGTATGAAATTTTATTTGCCATCAATTTAGTGAGTAAGAATTTACAATCAAACAATATGTTAATTGATGTTGCTACGAATCAAATACAAGATCTGATTTTATTTTTTGAGGAATATAGGGAAAATGCTTTCTCTAGAGCCTTTGACAAGGATAAGGAAATTGCCATTAACTTGAATACTAGCCTTATCCAACATTTGTTGAAAGGCGCACAATTCGAAGAAAGAAGCACTTTGATGAAAATTTGAACAACCCATCAGTGGAGTTATCTAGGGAAGGATCTTTCAGAATCAATTATTTTCTTTTCCTTGTTGATCGACCAAGCTATTGTTTCGTTTAACAATAGGTTTGAACAATATAAAGAATATGAAAGTATATTTGGTTTCTTGTTTAGCTCTCACAAGTTAAGATCACTAGATGATGCAACTTTAAGGGGTCGTTTGGTTTGAGGGAATAATCAATGGGAATGGAAATCAACATCCCTCATTCTCATTAATGTTGTTTGATAAGTGTTTATCCCCATTCCCCTAAACTCTTCCACTTTGAAACCCTAACCCCCTCCCCACTTTCCCATTCCCTTTCATAACTTCTATACAACCACCTTATCACCACCACAAAACCAACTTATCACCTTCCCTCCCCACCCACCGCCGGCGTTGTGAACCCACCTCCACCTCGTCGGCCTCGCGACTTCACCCCCACCCCTTAGACAGCCTCGTTACCTCACCCCCCACCCCGACACCCTAATTACCTCCTAAATCATAATCACACCCGAAACCACCATAACCACCCCCAAAACCACCTTATAGCTGCTCGGAGATGGGGTTAGGACCGACAGAAAGGGACGATAAAGGAAGTAGGACTGGCGGTGAGGTGGTTTTGGGGATGGTTATGGTGGTTTTGGGTGAGGTTAGGGTTTACAGGGTAATTAGAGTTTCGGGGTAGGGGTGAGGTCGCAACGGTGGCGAGGAGGTGGGGGTGATGCCACGACGTCGGTGTGGGGTAGGTAGGGGAGGTGGGTGACGTTTTGGGTGGTGTTAGGATGGTTGTGTGGTGGATTGGTGGTGATAGGGTGGTTGTGTGGTGGCCCTCTATTCCTTCTCTTTTACAAACAAACAACTAAAGAAATCTAAGGCATTATCATTCTATTCCTCCTCATACCCATTCCTAAAGTCATTCCCATCCATTCCCCTTTGCCAACCAAACGGCCCCTAAATTCTTAGAATAATTAGTTTATGCAAAGTTTTAGTTCTTTTAGGAAATAATCTTAGTTTATCACTTGATATCCTGAAGAAAAACAATTTAAAGGTTTAATTTGAAAAGGTTAATTCTTTGAATTCACATGTCTATTGTATATTTATATTATTTACTTTGTAGTTATGTTTGGATGCTTGAATTCAAGATCTAATTGCAGAGTAGATGGCAGTGGTATTCGTAGTTTGGTTAATTAGAAACTTTATTGCCGTATTTCTCTCATTTTCTTTTAAATCCCAATTTTTGCTCAATCTCATTATTTTTCTTCAGTTTTGTCAATTAGCCAAAGTTTCAACCATGTACCCCTAAACTATTGCAGCACCATATGCCCTCAATGTTTCAGAAATGCACCATGTGCCCATGAACTTTCAACTTAATTTACAATATACCCTTATTTTGCTAATCTACCCTTAACTGCTTCCAAATTAAGATATTAAATTTGATTAACTTTTATATATTTGTATTAATTTAACTCAATTAATTACATTAAGCAATTCAAATTACTTTTACACATCCACCACTCTTTTTTATCACTACCTACTCACCACTTCCTCTCATCTTCTCCTTCTTCTTCCTCCTCGCTCTTTCTACAAACCCCACTTTACCTTCAGCATCTTCAATTAACCCATTTTCGTTAACGAATGTGATAAAAAATTTAAAGACAAAGAAGTGTTTGATTCTTCAAAGTACTGAATATCAAATTGGATTTTAGGAAAATTTTAAGGTAGGTTTCAAATTTTTAGGTCGTTGTCTTGTTGTTGAAGGTTTCGAATTTGTTGGGTTTAGTGGTGGTGGATTTGAGTTCTAGGTTAGGTGGTGGTTGTCATGGGTTTGGTGGTCGTGGGAGGATCTATGTTGTAGGTTTGGTGGTGGTCGCCATGGGTTTGGCGGTCGTGGGCCTTAGTGGGTGTGGGTTTGGGTTGTGAGGTGGTGATGGGCATGAGCTTGGGTTTGTGAGGTGGTGGTGGGTAAAATAATTTAGGTTGAAATTAAGATAATTAATGGTTGATTTGGTTTAATATCTTAATTAGAAGGTAATTAAATTAAATTTAGGAAAATAAGGGTACCTTGTGAATATAGTTAAATGTTTAAGGGCATACGGTGCATTTCAGAAACATTGAGGGTATATGGTGCATCACTACAACAAAACGGTTTTTTTGCGACGGAAAAATTCCGTCGCTAAATCCTGAAATTCCGTCGGAAAACTTCTTTGCGACGGAATTCCGTCGGAAACGTGTCGTCGCTAATTCCTTCGTCGCAAAATATTAGATTTTCCGACGGAATTTCCGTCGTAAAAAGTTTGCGACGGAATTTTCCGTCGCAGAACAAAAATAGCGACGGAATTTTCCGTCGCAAATTTGCGAGGGAATTTTCCATCGCAAAAAGTCAAATTTGCGACGGAAAATTCCGTCGCTAATTTGCGAGGGAATTTTCCATCGCAAAAAGTCAATTTTGCGACGGAAAATTCCGTCGCTAATTTGCGAGGGAATTTTCCATCGCAAAAAAGTCAATTTTGCGACGGAAAATTCCGTCGCAAATTTGCGATGGAAAATTCCCTCGCAAATTTGCGACGGCAAATTCGTCGCAAATCATGAAATTCCGTCGGAAAATCCTACTTCCGACGGAAAATCCCTCGCAACAACTAGTTTTTTTAATTTGCAACCATTTAATTTTCCATTTATTTTGCGACGATAATTTCCGTCGCAATAGTTGCATTACTCTATTCTTATTGACAATTTGCATATTTCCGTCGGAATTTTGCAATTTCTTTGTAAAATCAAAGACTACTTCAAACCCTAATTTATACCTGCCACTTTATGTAGACCAAAAGCCTTTTCCATTCTGTTGCGATGATACATTCCATCGCAAACTATTTAAAACATAAATAAATTAATTGTGTTACAGCTACCATGAAATACTACCATACAAGTTTAACAATAATAGTAATTGCGACGAACTAAACTATATATCATGAAATACAGGAGGCCTAGGTAACTAACTGGAGTGCCTTCACCTGCGCCACTACCCGAGTCATCTCTGGGGTCTCTACGACGACTCTGGAACGGAGAACAACAGTCAGTGCCGAATCCCTGAATCCGACTCATCAGCTCCTCCATATGCTCTCTGTTTCTCTGCTCCATTGCGGCCATCTCGGCTTGCATCTCATTTCTGACCTCCTCTCGAACCTCCTCCTTAACTCATCACGAATCTGGGTCCTGATTTGCTGCTGGAACTCTTGCATCTGGGTTGTCACATTCTCTACCCTCTTGTCAAAATGTTCTTGCATTTGCGAAACGACAGAGGGAGTGTACTGTTGTGACGATCCACATCGCCTGAACGACCCGTAGTAAAGCTCAGCACCACTACCAAGACCTTTGACGCGACCTTTCTTGCTCGCCCACCTGCTGCCCTCCCATACATCTCATTTGGCGTCTTTGGAGTTTCCGCATTGGAGAATCCTCAACCTGGTGCTGATATGTTTCCTACAACAAATGAACTTGATTGACTCACACATAGTAATAGACGAATACACGGATACACTCCAAAATGACTCCAAAAACACCTCAAAATGCCTTTTTACTTGCCTATTTCATTACCGTCTCTTCCATTCAGCTTTAAACTAGCTTTAACAATCATATACTGCATATTTAGAGGTGTCTATGTTTTTATTTTGTTGAAATGTGGCTATTTGTTCGTTACGGGCTCAAATTCACTCAAAAAAGCACCAAAATCACTAAAACTGGTAATATAATGGCCAAGTCACTATTTGTTCTTTATTGAGCTTATAATCATGTAAAACATTCCTACATCAGTATTTACAAGTGTTTTAAGGCATCAAGTTAAGTTAAATCAAGTTCCAAGTGTTCTGAGCTCAATGTCACCCAAAATGACTCCAAAAACCTCAAAATGCCTTTTTACTTGCCTATTTCATTACCGTCTCTTCCATTCAGCTTTAAACTAGCTTTAACAATCATATACTGCAATTTTAGAGCTTTAACTAGCACGATAACAGTAGCATAAAATCCAAAATTAGTTTCACTTGAGTAAATGGCTTTTCACAGTTCATGGTAATTCAATGAAACAATTGAAAACTGCTGCAAATAAAATAGTTGCAGTGAGAAACAAATAAATAGCAATAGGATTAAAGATACTCACGCACGAATGATCTTGAAAGTGTTCCCGTGATCACGGATGACAAGCAGGTCACCTTTTCGGTCTCTATTTCTTCCTTCTGGTACGGTCACCTAATCATTAAAGAAAGAAAGTGGGTTATTCAACAACAGCTTCATTTACTCCATATACTTGATAGGCTCAAAGTTGATAAATATTGTATAAGACTTAAGAGTACAGGAACAGACAGGCTATAGATAGATTGCTTTAGCATTTGAAGTTTTAGGTCAAGAGCTTATGAAAAATTAATAAGCATAATTCATTAAGGGTCAGTATAACAAAGTAGCCAAACCCACCATATTCTAGAAAGTGTAATATATACTAGTTACTACAATAGCCCAACTCCTCGTATTAGTTCCTTAACTAATATGCATATGAATGAGCATTACAAGCATAGTAGTACATTACAGTAATACAACACTCAATAAAATCAACACAAATATAGACCCAGTAACTACAATGAAGAATCCATTTAATCCTTACCAAAACTTGCACGGGTGATAGACTTTGTTTTTGAATCGATAACATATATCTCCTCAAAATCCAACACAAATTCTGGGTCATTCAACCTTGCTGAATATCGTATTTTAACACACATACATATATAAGGTAGAAGGAACACACCTTAATAAATTAAAAAAAAAAAAGAAAAAAAAAGAGGAATCTAATATGAAGCTTTGCTACATTTCTTCCAGTTTTCACAGAAGCAATCAGTAAATCTTTGTGTGATACAGAGAAAAAAAGAAAGGGAAAATTCTTAATTCTACAAAGACTTCTAATATATTTTGACAACTAGAGTAAACTTCAGGTTGTTAAAATATCAGATTATTTCTTATACTCATTTAAACATTTTTTCTCCCCTTAATCTCAAACCAATATCGTTCATAAAAAAAAAATCTGAAATCATCAAGTCGAAATCACAAGAACGTATGACCAGTTAGAATACATAATATCCACAATATCCTCAATGAAATCAATTTTACAGCTTCAATTCAATTCAAAAATACCCCAATTCAATTTAACTCCTTAAACTCGCAAATTCATGAATTATTGCTCTAAATTTTCTCTAAATTCACGAATTATTGCACATTACCGAAAAAAATTGAGAAACAGTTGAGGCAATTACCGACGAAGAAGAAGCAGTTGTGACGAAGAAGAAGCCGACGGCGAAGAAGAAGAACAAGACGCCGAAGAAGAAGAAGGGAAGAAGAGCAAGAGTGAGTGTAGAGGGAGTAAGGTTTGAGAGAAGAAGCAGTTTTTTTTTTTTTGAGAGTGTTCAGAGGGAGGGAGGGACGAAGAAGGAGCAGTTGAGTGAGTGTAGAGGGAGTAAGGTTTGAGGGAAGAAGAAGGAGTTAGGGTTTTTTTTTTTTTGTTTTTGCGCGACAAAATAACAACTTAAACAGGAAAATTAATTCTGTCGGAATTTTGCGACGGAATTTCCGACGGACTAAATTCCGTCGCAAAATTCCGACGGAAATTTCCATCGCAAAATACAATTTTCCGTCACAAATTTCTTAAATTTTGTAAGCACTTTTGTAGGAAAATACCGACGGAAAATTCCGTCGCAATTGTAATAATTCCGTCGCAAATTTGCGACGGACTAAAATTCCGTCGTAAATTACTGAATTTCCGACGGAAAAATATTCCGTCGCAAAATTCCGTCGCTAATAAGCTGTTTTCTTGTAGTGCATTTTGCAATAGTTTAGGGGTATATGGTAAAATAGCTGATATTTTAAAGGAAAAATTAATGAAAATAATCCTAACTTTGGTCGTTCACTTAATAAAAGACCAAACTTTGAATTATTCATTTTTAGACCCAACTTTAAACACCATCTTCCATTTTTGGACCCTATTTAATCTTTACCTACAAAATTAGGCTAGTCTCATTTTTAGCCGGATTTATAATTTTTCCTTTATTTTACTTTTTTTTTTTTTATTGATTTTGACTTCCCTTCTCTCACCCACCTTTCCCTCTTTATATTTTGTTCTTCCATCTCTCTTGCTCTGTTTCTCTTTTCACTTCAACATCTCTAACTAGAATAGTTAGTTACATCATCACATCGTTTTACTCAATTCTAATCCCTTGCTATGAATATGAATATACTTTTACATTGGGCTAATTAGACATCAAATGTATCCTATACAAAAGGATTCAATGACAATGGTTAAATTCTGCCTATAAGCAATGTAATCGTCAAGAGCAATTAAAGGCTTAGCCTTCTCTTAATCAAACCCAACAAGCTGCTATTTCGCTTCTTTAACCAACCTCTCATCATATTGCCATATTCCCTCGGCTTATCGATCCCCATTAACTTAGGGAACGTAACTTTATCCGCTACCAAGCTTTTCCCAGCCGTCCTGCCCAAGACGGCAACCTGAAACAACAGCCCAATTCCAATGGCAAAATTCCTTAACCCAATTCCAATTGTATTCTTAGGGCGATGTCGGATTGTGAAGATGGGTGTAAGCCGTAAGGGGATTGTATCTACAGGAGGAAAAGGAGATATAGAGATGGTAAAAATGTTTTTGAATGTGTTAATAGAGAGGAGAAGGGATGAGGTTGATGATGATGAGGTGGTGATGAACAAATGATGCAGGTTGTCGAACACCTCTTAAAAATAAACCAAACAACACTAACTAATATAGCTAGGGAAGTAGGGATCGAATCCACAGGGAAGCAATGAAACACTACTAGTACTAAAAAGTTTAAACTGTGAAAAGGGCCTTGGTTATGATTAATTATAACTAAAAAAACTAATAACGAAATTAAACTAAGAATTGACTCAAATTGACTAAAACATAGGGCAATTGGTTCACCATGAACAATTAATAAATTCATAAAACATAAACCAATCAATTCCACAAAATTCATTAAACTAGGGCACACTAATTCTCTCGAACTTAGACTCCCTCAAAACTCCTCTACCGGCTCTCGCTCGTATAGACTCGTTTTGCCTATTATTCGGTGGTCTTATTTTGGTAATCTTACCTCTCGGCCTCAATTTTGACAATTACCAAACTTACAACTAAATATGCGCACAATTTAATTGCAATCGATAGAAATCAATAATAGGAATTTAATTACTAATCAGGAACTAATCGATTTAAATTAAACTAGTCCATTAATGAGTTCATGGATCCCCTAAACCCTAGAAAACAAATTACTCACCCATAATTATAAAAACTAAAACAATAAGCAAATTTAAATTCATGATAATAAACAAATAAGAACAATAATTAACTAAATAAACAATCATAAACTAATTAACAAACAAAAACTAATTAACATGAACTAATAAAATTAATAAACATAAACTATAAATAATTGACAAAGAAAGAGAAAAGAAATTACCAAACTTCAATGGAAAAGAAACTTGAATTGAATTGTATTGAATTGAAAATTCTTCAACAAAAATAAACTAATCTAACCTAATCTAGAGAGAGAAAGTAATTAAGAGAGCTAATTAGGATTTTAAAACTGAAAAACTAATAATGAAAAGTCTCTCCCGTGCTCCTAGGAAATCATGCCTTAAATACAAGCCTAATGGGCTTTTTAATAAATAATTACGCAAAAAGTCGATCTCCCAGCAAAATAGCCAAAAAAACATGACCTGCGCCCGCATAGAACAAAAGAATTTTGTTCTATGCGCCCGCATCATGAAACAGAAGCTTCTGAAATTCAGCATCATTTCGAAATCGCTATAACCTTTGCTACAGAACTTTCCACAGGGCGTATGACCTACCGTTGGAAATCTATTTGAATCTTCTTTCTAATGGAAAAAGTATCAGATCAATACGATGTATAGATTTTGAGATATGACCAAAATAGTGGACAGTAGTCAAAATCTTCACTTCTAAATTTCATAATTCTTCACTTTTACTTCTAATATTTCTCCAACTTGTCATGTGAGACGTCAAATTTGTTCCAATGAGTTGTAAAATGTCTCTAATAATTCTCCAAATTCTCATAAGTGATCTTTATCTCTCAAGTGCCGAAATTAGGTAGTAAAATCAACCGAAAATTGGCCGTTTCCTATAAAACTTTACAAAACCACACAAAACACTAAAAGAACACTATTAGCATGAAAATTGGCTCAAATGAGCCCGGTCAGTCCATAAATCATTAGGGAATTGGGTAGAAAAATAATATAAATATTAGACACATCAACAAACAAGGGAAAATAGGGATAAAGAAAGAAGAAGAAAAATATAAACAACCGATCACCACACTTCACAAAAAAAAAAAGGACAAACAAAAAAAAGTTGGATGATAACCAATTGAAAAAGTCACCGGTCAATCGGTCCAAAAATGGAAGATGGTGTTTCAAGTTATGTGTAAAAATAAATATATCAAAGTTGGGTTATTAAGTGAGCGGCCAAAGTTAAGATTATTTTTATTAAAATTTCCTATTTTAAATACCAACAATATGTTACCAAAGTTCATCAAGCTAAGCCCTTTAGCAAAATTTATCTCGGGAAACAAAAAAAAAAAAAAAAAAAAAAAAANAAAAAAAAAAAAAAGCCTAAGCCCTTTAGCAAAATTTGTGTCTTCGATTGTAGCATAAGAAGAGGTCAACACTCAGGCCTGTTTACTTCTGTTTAAAATAAGTTCCAATCAGTTCAGTTCAATTTTTCTTTTATTTTGCTAATTTATTTAATTTATTCCTAATATTATTAGTGTGCTTATAATATATTTATGATAAAGTATTCATCATTTTTTTTTGTTTCATACATATATACATTTATTAGTTTATAATTTTCACGAAAAAAATATTATGAAACTATCATTCAGCAAATGAAACAAAATATAAGTGAAATATTATTATTATACCACATAAGTGGATTATCATTCACAAAAATATGAAGATATATTGATGATTTTTATTTCATAAGATATAAACTGCCAATATCAAAATTATACTATATCATTACTCCATAGTTAAAAATCATTAATAATCCCTAGTTAAAAATCAATAATCATAATTAATAATCAATAGTTAAAAATAAATAATCAAAAGTCAATAGTTAAAAATCAATAATCAATAGTTAAATATCAATAATTCACAATTAAAAATCATTAATCCATAATAAATTCTTTTCATTTTCAGTTCAATTGAACTCAATTCAGCTGTTTTCAGCTGAATTTAACTGATCCTCAAAGACATGTTGTCATTATCAACAGGTTAGCACCAACTTTCAAC
Source organism: Suaeda aralocaspica (assembly GCA_016808085.1). NCBI lineage: Eukaryota > Viridiplantae > Streptophyta > Magnoliopsida > Caryophyllales > Amaranthaceae > Suaeda > Suaeda aralocaspica. The sequence continues at coordinate 412,880 of PYUH01000359.1, read as the reverse complement.
ATCAATATGTTACCTTCAAAATACTCCCTATATCATTTTTCACTTACTACATGCTAATTAAAAATTGTAATTAAATGTAACAAGTAAAAAAACAAAATAAATAAATCAAAAATTAAAATGCTGGCTACTCTAAAATTTGGATGTCTGACATATATGAGCTTGATATTAAAGATACTTTTATTATAGAGCATACGAGTACTTCATATTATTCAACAAGTTATGGGCGGGAGTACAACTCAAAAGAGTAATATGAAGAAAATTTATTGTAATTATTTATTTATCGACGATATCATGGCATATACGCCATCTTATGGTACGTCTTGTTTGTCCCTAGCCCGAATTACCTGAAAATAAAGAAACAAATTAAGGTGTTAAAAATTATATTGTAAGAACTAAACCTATGATCGGGCTTAATCAAAATAAAAAATTACCCTATTTTAAATTATATACTCCGTACAATTTTTAAAATCTCACAAAAAATACTACATTGTTGTACATTATACAATGAAATGGAGGTAGTAATAGATTGGATCATTAGATTAATTAATAATATACAGACATTAATAATTTGGTAGGGTATATATATATATATATATTGCTATAACATAGTATTTTGGTCTGAGAGATGATACAAAATTCAATTAGTTTAATATACATTTTACTATTTACTTCGAAAAACTTCATAATTTATTAAGTTATCATTTTTCGCAATTTTAACTCGTGTACAATTAATTAGTACAAAAAACATAGTAGCTTGAGAAGTAATATAATAAATCAAAGGCTTGCTTGGGACGGAAGAAATAACTTCAACGGAATCCTATATGATAATAAAATGTCTTAACGACAATATCTAATAGTAATCTGGCCTCTTACATACATTTGTAAATGTGTTTATAATTTTTTGTAACTCTTACACTTTATTATGTTTATTTACTGCTTGCGAAACATTAATCAACAAAATTAGATCTAATTGGTGATTAAGTTCTTGTATTTAATTTCCAAGGTTGCGTGTAAATTTTCCAATAGTTATATGGTGTTTATGTTTATAATAACTAGGTTGAAATTGGATACATTTGTTGCATTACTACATAAACTACTTGATACAACGAACTATGCAAGTTAATTAGCACATGACACATAAATTTTCATAGGAACATCTTTTGATATAATATATACTCCATTCATATTTTTTAATTTATTCACTTTGACTGTTGACAAAATTTACTTTGATCACCATTTATGATTTATGTATTAGGAAAAACATAGTCACACAGGCTGGTCTTGTTGAAATTGTCTTGATATTATTATCAAAATTTCAACTTTTAATGAATTTTAGGAATGTACAAGTTGAAACACTTTTCCGTAAACTTTTATGTCGACAAACATAAAATCGAAAAGTGTGTAGATTAATAACAAATGGAGGGAACGAGTAGTATACGTTACCTCATGCTTCATAGTTCATACTGAGTACATGAGGAGGGCAAATTGCTTAACAATTCCTTCGACATACACACTTTGAAGGGAAATCTTTATTACATCTTCCATGAGGCCAATTCTCTTGGTCGCAAGCCTTCTCACAATCCCCATCCCTTCCACAAAAGCCTTTGAAGTACTTGCTTGGTTTTGTACATACTTTAGCTTCAACTTCAGTCACCATGTTCATCGCTATCATTTTAACACAACAAAATTTAAAATCATCAACACTTTTAAGCTTGGTTATTATTTCAAAAATTTTAATTTGTAAGCGTATTTGTATGATAATTTTGCTAGCAAGATGCTTCTAACTTGCTACCAAACTTGTTGTACAGGTTGTGGTACTAGCTAAAGTATAAGTAGTAGAATAATATATACTCGTATAATTTATTGATTTTGTTAATATAATTATTTTTAAAATATGAAACAAAAGTAAAACACAAAAATTCTACTACACTAAGCCATTGTTCTCCTCAACTTAGTTTTACTTATTATTAGCAAAAATAAGTGTAATTCAGTAAAAATTTGTTTAGTTCAGCAAAACAAAGTTTTAATTGTTAATAAATTATTAACAATTTCAGTAAAAATAAGTTAAGATTAATAAAAATAAGTTCAGGTCATCAAAAATAAGTCCAGCTAAGCAAAAATAAGTTGATTAGCACAAGGTCTAATGTTTAGAGCTATGTTTGATTTGTGAGCTATTGCTATACTACAACCGATTGTACCTTAGCTTACTAAATACAAATACAAACACCCTTGAAAAAAAAGACATAAACATAAATGAAAAAAATGTTCATTTGACTTGAAATGAGCAAATAATTAGCTTTGGAACAAATGAACAATTTTTGGTCCGGTTATCGTACATTTGTACCATGTAAATTCTATATATAAAAAATAAAAAATAAAAAACTAGCCGGTTAGTTTAACTAAATTAGAACTACTCGTACAAGTAAATCAAGCAAATAGAAACTAAAAGCAATCTGAATTAAAGTTAACCGCACGGTATGAAATTTTGTAAAACAAACATAAGGACCACTTAGCTTGTTATCCTTTTCCGACCGTTATACGTAATATAAAGTGGGTATATTAAAAACTGCTATATGCATACTGCATACATAGAAAAACATTGAAAAAGGAAGAAGTGATTACCAGAAGCAAAAATGAAAAGCACCAAAAGAAAAACTCCAAAAAATTTCTTATCCATTTTTAAATAAATTTTTAGTTTAGTTCTTATTTATCAGTTGTTTGAATTTAGCTAGTAGATTTGTAAGAGCATAGCATGTACAATTCAACATATATATACATGATAAAGTGGAGCTTTGGAGGTTAGAGATAAGAAGCTTTAACGTCATGATATGGTTGAAGCACACCATAGTTGAAAACTTCAAATTTACGTTCATTGCCATTGAAAAGTATGCGGTTTGTTTTAGTTAGCTAGTTGATAAGATCGACAAGCTCATTTATGATATTTCAACCAACAAATGATGCCAGAATTAGTCTTTGCCACTCTACCATCTACTACTCAATTTGTCATTAACTATCAAGGCAAATTAAGTGTCTCCACTACAATAATGTACATTGTTAAGTAATAATGTTGCACTCGGCTTAAGTATATTCGAGTATTATTATTGTGTGTCGTTGTTAGAGCTTCTTTTCCGATTTCAAGAGATCCTGATTATAATCGACCTCTTCTCACTTGTTGTGACTCTCTTAAGACCAAAAACCACTCAATCATGGTTGGGGTCGGAATTGTCCTTTTGGTTCGGACTAGGTACAATTTTGGGTTAGGTTATTTTTGATTGGAAAATACTACTTTTAATTTCTTGATATATATACCATTTATATTTTTTAGTTGCTATATACACTTAATCTCATTTTTCAACACATAACTTAATACGTTAATTATTTTTTAAATTATGTACATATCATTAAATGAATAAAAATAAAATCTAGTATGACTATATACAGAGTATATATTTTAATACATTCCGTATTCTTGGTGTGTATCCAGCTAAAAAAGGGTCATATCTTGGTGGACTTGACCAAAATTTAATCCATTTTACACTCCTAAATGTAATCTATACTACTCCCTTCGTTCCCTACTTTTCTTTACATATGTTGTTTTGTGATGTTTTATATTTTTCTTTACCAAACAACTTTATTAAGTTTATATTTTTTTTCTTAAGATGGACCCCACACATCACCCACGGTTAGTTGCAAGTTGTTTTTCTTTCATTAATTATTACTCCAATTTGACCCCACTACTATTATTATATCATATAGCATAATGAAGAGGTGAATAGTGACGGATAAGGAACATAGGAAACAAAGGGAATATATATTAAAACACAAAGGGGAGATTTGCAATCTGCCATATGTCACCTTCTCTATCCATAATTGGCATATATAACACTTCTAATTGAAGTTCAATGATCCTCATTCAAAAAGTTCAATTCATAACCAAGAATTGAACCGACAACCTCTTAATTTGTAAAGTAATGATGCCACCCCTAATCTATGAACAAAATTTTACAATGACAATGCAAATATAAAAAATTTATAAATAACTTTTTATTAAAAAACATAGGGCACATATATTTGCATTAGTTATAGATATATAACTCCAATTTTAATTATGCTTACATGTGTGTATCATCTCGCTCATATAATGTATTTGTTTAATCAAAATTCACTGATAATTTTTCAATTTCTTGAAAATGACACAACAACCCCGAACATCGTCCGGGCCAATAACTAGTTACTTTCACACAAAAAATGTTTAATTAAGGACTCTAATATTCTTAGGGACTAATTTGAAAGGTAATTAATTGAGGAGTACAGTATAATAATAACTATAATAAAATAAAAGAAGTGTAGTAGAGAGGGGACCATCAAAGGACAATTTGTAAAATGAATCTAGTGTATATAACGAATTTTGCAATCGAGTGCGTGTAATATACATATTAATTATGCAATGTTCCATTTTCATTAAAGAATGCTACGTACATTCAATTACTATATGCAATGCTCATAAGTATATAACCTTTTGTTTTTTTTTTCATAATTTTACTTTATTTATATATAACTAGTATAGGACTTCTGCAATTCATGATTTGAAAAATCATAAGTTAAAAAATGGTTGGAATAAAATATTTACTTTAGTGTTTTGCTATATATAGTATTGCGTAGTGCATATTGTCACAGCAAAGACATATATAGATTGTTGGCGGAGCTAGCTAGGTGCATGGTGGTGCACGTGATCTACCAAAGCCCAAAAAAATGAAGTTCACACCAAAAAAAAAAATGTTGAGGTTCATACTGCTTGCAGATTCATTGAGAAAGAAGAAGAAAGGGAGAGAAGATGAAGTTGTGTGATTGTGTCTAGGAAATGAATCACTTCCAGAATAGTTTTATGACATTAGCTTTTGAGAACTAATTATCTTTTTTGTCTAATGATTAAATTGTGAAAAATCAACTGCTATATTTTAAACAACCAAATGCATTCTGACAATCCGCCATGTGGAGCCTCCACATAGATGCTCACGTGGCACCTACATGGCAATATTTATACCATAATGCTGACTTGGCTCTGCATATAAGAGCCAACTTTTTAAACATTAAAAACGAAGGTAGCAAGGTTCAATCTTGAAATCTCTTCAACGACAGCTAACGTTAAAGAACCACTAATCCACTTATGAAATTGTGATCAACAAAAATAATAAAATTACTTAAAGTGTTCTTTGTAGCTTTACAAAAGACTAACATTCATCTTCCTGCTACCAAAAAAAAAAAAATCATTCATCTTCCTCATATTATTCAATGAAAAATAAAATCGAAAATTTCATTAATTATGTATCCCTTTTTTCTATCCTCTACTATTAATTCTATTAAGTCATTGTTGCATTCATCATACTCTTTCATCAGTGGCATCATTTGACAATTTTGTTATATACTTATATTCCGCTAAATAATTCACACAATAAATTTGTAAACCACAATATATTCTTAGTAACTTCATTATCGATCTCTATACATTAACATCTTCCTATAAACTTTTGATCAATTTTTATTGCCTCTCATTCTTTCTTTGCTTTAGATAATGGTTTCAGCATTACAACTTAATATCACCCAATTGCTTGAACATGTAATTTATGACCACCTCAGGGCTAAAGCTAGCTACTCAAGTTGGAATTTGAAAGTTTCCTATGACAATATTGATCAATGAGCACATCTTCAAAATAACATGTTAGAAACAAATTTTATTTCCAACTTTGAGAAACCGGAAATTTCCGTATAAGGTTATACATATATCTTTTTTTGTGTTAATTTTTTTATTCTGTAAAGGAAGCCATAAAAGGCAACAATTTGGACATGCATATCAATCTAAGGTATTATTGATCGGTATCTCCTTCCGATACTTTAACCATCTATGTTAAATAATATTCACTTTAATTTTTGTTTTTACGGAGTTGACTAAGCAAGTGACATATTGAAATCCCGAGGGAAGTTCTAACCGACCGATCTAAGGTTTCCCCACTCTCTAATTTTTACACATTTGAGCATATCAATAAACAAAATTACATATCAAAATGACCCAATGTATAGCCCGAGCCACAAACTAGTTTATTGAATTAATTGCATATATAACTACTAAACAATATATAATTATAATAAAAAAATTAAGGTGAAAGTGTTATAGAAAATACAGTCTTTGTAGAGAGTATTAGGAGAATAGATGTGTATATATCATTCAACTATAATACCATATATATATATACAAAGTGGGTAGGGTTTCTTGTACAGTAAACCCTGGTATATAGAATATTCTAGATTATACAATAATAAGTATAATGGGCATCCGCCTTAATATATATATATATATATATATATCCTCTACTCTATATATATATTATATAACAGAAAGAACATATATATTTTAAAGAAAACAATAAATAAGTTTGTAGATTTTTTTTTGATAAAAAAATGACCTTTTTGAATTTATTTCAAGAAATATTACATGTTTTAAATTATTTGAAATAATTAAACATGCATTTGGAAAGAGGGAGGATAAAAATAAAAAATGGTAACAAATTGAAGGGATTTTTTTTAGTATGAAAAGGATTTTAAATAAAAGGTGTGGGAATAAATTGAATAAATATTATTCTAAAGCAGTAATCATTAGTTTAGAATTTTGGTTAGATTAATGTTTCAATATGGTACCAAAGGCCAAAGCAAATGTAACAATAAAGTCATAAGTTCGAATCTCATTAACTCCTTCATAACGAGATTATTAATTAACTTAACATAGGTATGGGCCATTTGGACCCATGATTAATTTACATTTTAAGCCCAACAAACTGTCATGGAAGCGCAATAAAATAGATGCATACTATTCTTGAGTGTTAACCATCGTATTAGACACTTTCCGTTGAATTACTCATCTCATATTATCATTATGTGAAGGAAGTACGTAAAGGACTAAAGGGTAAAGGCAATATGACCACTTTAATTTGCAATATAGCTAGTCCACAGTCCACAGTCCACACTCCACAACACTCCCTGGAACAGACAATGAATCGATCAATTGCCCAACTTCACCTATTCAATCAAGTCTGCACATCATTTCACACAATAAGTTGACACTAAGTTGGAACTTTCAAGGTAGTCTAATTTTACCAAATTCATGTTGAATCAAGCAGTATACAATCATAAATCATACTGTAGGTTAAAATTCCCAACTTGACCTTTTATTGTTAGGATGACTTATGTCAACTCCACTAAAATTGTTGAAATCTTCGGTCGTCTAAAGATTGATAATAAGGCATATATAAGGTTTGAAGTTCCAATTACATGTGATACTATCGTTCAACCATGTAGTATACGGTAATATTGATGACTATTTTACGCATATATTGATTATCATTGAGGTAGCTTTAATTTTGTTATGTTATGAATGTACTTTAAATTAATATTACTTGAAAGAATGAACTAATAGTGAAACCGTCCCTGATATAATGATTTCTTTCCATGTTTTACATGGAAAAGGTACATGTGTTGTCACAATAAGTGTTAGTGCTTAGCTATGTTATATGACGTCATGTTATTTTGGAGTTAATATTAGGCCGCGGTACCTTGATCTTTAATTATAATCCATTTTCAAGCAATTCGATTCAATTCATTTAAGTTCATGAAAACAGTCACGGCCCATATATATATATATATATATATACAGCTTGATGTTAGCACAAAGTTTAACATTATATTATTGAACCGGCACTCGGAAGTACAAACAACTCAAAAGAGATTGAGTTAAAACACTTATTACAAAGTTACAAGTTACATTCATTTAGATAGTAAAGGATTTAAAGTTATTGATTTTTGCCATCATTACAATGCAAGCACACCATTTTACTGTCTATGGACTTATGGTTTGTAGTACCTGAAAACAAAGATAAAAATAAACCGAAGAAAATCAGATATAAGACATATATTAGTTTTATTTAACATGACTATATAAGATAGAATTGTACGTAAAATGCATAATAACATTACATTAACAATAATGATGAAGGTAATAACTGTAATTATTGGGGATACATTTCATACTTGAATCAAACATGATGAAACTTGGAAAGATGATGCTTAACAAGGCTTCTGGCATTCACATCTGAAACCAACTATACACCTTCCCTTAGGCCACTTCTCTTGTTTACAAGCTGTCGTACAAGCCTGGTCAGTACCACAAATACCTTTGAAGTACTTACTTGGCTTCCTGCATCGAGCACCTTCAACTTCGGTCACCATGTTCAATTCTGTCATTCAATTTAACACAACAAATTAACCATCAGTATATTCACAATTTATCGAAGAGAGTGAGGGATAGCTCAAGTGGTAAAAGCTTCCCTCCCGATTCTAAGAAATTCTGGGATCGATTCTCATCCCCGACCTTGTGGCTCCCTAGCACCCAAAAAATAAAAAATTTATCAAATAATTTTACATTAAGTGAGGACGAAGTGATTACCAGAAGCAAATAGGAAGAGAACTAAAAGCAAAACTCCAAAGAATTTCTTGTCCATTTTTATTTTTTCTTACGTCAATGTAGTTATTCTACGTCTATTATTTGTGATTGTTTGAAGCTAGTTATATATATATATATATATATATAGCCTACAAAGCGAAGTGGTGGAGGTGAAAGGACATATGTTCAACGTCATCATATATACGGTTGAAGTTTGAAGCACACCATAGTTGAAATTTGGAGTATACGTTGTCACAGACTATATACGTAGTATGTGGTTTGTACTATTGCGTAGCTACTTGATAAGATCGACAAGTCCATCTATTTTTTTTTTTTTTTGAGCGTAAAGTGAGATTTTTTCATAATAATTACAAGTCCATTTATGGTATAACTAACAACCAAATGAACCAATATTACAATTGCATAAAGGAGCAAATGCCAAATGTCGCATGTCGGATACCAAATCAAATATCAATATGATGTATTAATGATTTTGGATATCGGATACCTGAATAAAAAAATAAAATAAAACAAAACCTTTTATTTTATATAAAATCATTTGTTACCAATAAGCTATTTGGGCCTCATTATAGACCTATATCGGAGGAGAGAATGACCATACACAAGCTCAATGTAATTTCATTATACAACCAATTGATAGTATAAGGGGTAGCTCTTTAAGCTTATATGTAAGTCATTCTCTCTCATTCGTCAATGTGGCATTCATATGTGGGATTATATCATTTCAACACTCCCCCTCACATGTGAGCCTATCTATATTTCGCAATTTCAATAGGTCATAAACACACTTGTTGGACCTTCTTTCTTGGGCTGCCAACATGAGGTAAACAAGTCCCTACTTGGGGCACTCACAATCTATAGGGCTACTTGCTCCAAACAAATTTCAAATACCTTCCACCTTACACCTTCTAGGCCCTCCCTTAAGGAATGAATAATGGGCTAGGATCGTTGGCTTTAATACATTATTAGAGGACTAACTCAAACAAGAGCTTAAGTGGCCGATAGTCTGATAGTTGAGACCCAATAGTTTATATATACTATCATATACTCCCTTCGTCTTTTTAGTTGTAACAATTGGGTTTTTGTAATGTATAAAATATTCAATTGTTGCAACTTAAAAAAAATCGGAGAGAGTATTATTATCTTAGAATTATTTATATATAAATGCTTTTGACAGAAAAAAAAATCAAAGAACATTTTTTGGAATTTTTCGTAGGAAAAAATATATCTATATATAAAAATAAAATGGAAATAACTAAAGGCCATTAAGGCATAGGGGGTGTTTGGTTGCTAGCTTTTGGCTTGTTTGACTTAGTTAAACAACCAAAATATTTGTTTGTTTTTTTGCCTTTTACATTAGTTGAAAAACAAGCTTTTAAGCCAAAAGCCACAAACTAGTAAGATGAGCCTTTTCTTTTGGCTTTTGGCTGATAAATAAGTAAATTACAATTTTATCCCTTGAAAATTAAAATAATTTCATTTCTTAATTAAAGTAATTAAAAAAAATGTTTTTAAAGGTAATTTTACATACTAACAGTAAAAAACCAACAACTAATTACCAAACAAAACAACTAACAGTTTTCTAGCAGTCATACCAACTAGCAGCTAACAGCTACCGGCCAATTACCAAACACGACTATAGTAATTAATTAGCTCTAATTTATCCTAATGAGTTTTGAAAAAAAGCATACATAACAATATGGAAAGAATACAACCCGACCTAATCTGTTACCTTCGGCCTGACCTACAAACAGTCCAACTTATGATATTCAGCCCACCTTGATAACTTTTGGCCCACTAAACTGAAAGTCGAATTTTAGCTTTCAACCCGACCTAACCCAACCCAATCTTTGACTCAAAAATTAAGTGGTCAGTGGGTCCACTGCACATGTGCGTCGCACGATATTACGTGGGGATCTCAACTGCTAAACACCGTAACAGACATTTTTTCCTTGTGAAGTCAGTTACTCACTTCTTCTTCCCCATTTTCAAGTTTCAACTCCCCCAAACTCACCCTTTGTGATTCCTTGACGTTGACCTTTTTCCTTAATTTCGAAGATTATCTTCATTCTCTGACATTAATCAACTAACTTAATCACATCTTTTTTCCCAAACTTTAACCCACACCTTTTGTTTTATTAATCTTTACTTAACTACTCACACTATACAATTAGCAACTGCTTAATAAATCATTAAACCAAAGGTTATGTATAACATTATCCAAAAAGTTAATATCCTTTTGAGGGGTATTTTACTACTACCTCCGTTAAGTAATATCTAGGACGTAAGGGTTTGTTTAAATGAAAACAGTTGAATTGAAGTGAACAGATTAGAGTTGAACTGAACTGAAAGTTTGTATGAAGGATTAATGAATAGCAAAATATGAGAAGAGTTGAACTGAACTAAACTGAACGGAGCTTAACTGAACTGAACTAAACGGATTTTAAGCTGAAGTAAACAGGCCGATATGTATAATCACATGACATTTTGGTAAATAATTAGAAAACACCATTATCAAACTACCCTTTAAAATGCATATGAAAAGACGATATTACTCCTAAACTTATAACATATTATGTTGAAGCCCACATGTAAAGACGATATTACCCCTTATTGCCATATGATTTTGAGGTGAAACCTCTAAGATTTTATAAGGTGGACTTTCTCTCGCTGACGGATACAGCCAGACCCGTACCCTTCTTTAATAAAGGACAATTTCAAGATCCTTTAAACTAAAGATTCAATTTTTATGCAGCTTTAATATTTGGTAAGTTCCTTTCAAATTTCTCTCTTATTTCCTTTTTCGCTTTAATTTAATCTTTCATTATTATTGCTTTTTGCTTTATTTTCTGTACTTTAGATCTAACCATCTGATGATTTTGTAATTAATCAGTTTACAATTTCAAGTATTTAATTAATGATTTAGAAATGTTTTTTGTTGTTAATTTTTTAGCTGTAATAAGGGATTGATTGCATAATGGGTTTTATTATAGTATCATTGTATGTTGATGGGTATTTGTTAGATTTTGGCATCATTGTCTAAAAGGTTTAATTTGTTATCATAACTTTTGAAAATTATTTGACTAATAAAAAACCCTTTTTTTCTGATTTTTTTCAAAGTTTTCTACAGTTTAATCATTGCTAATCACATGTTAACCTTTATTCTTGGAGATGATTGGTTTCAGAACCTTTTGCCATTAAAAGTTAATTGAAATTTAAATTGATTTATTTTCCTGATTTTGACCTGTCCAAAATCCTTAATTTTGCTGTTATTTTTTCGAAACTATTCATGAGAATTCACTGATGAATGTGTTTAAATTTCTTTTTCCTTGTTTAGTTGTTATATTGGAATTGCTGCTTTTGGCAATCATTTGTAATTTGATAAGAGTACAAGACTAATGTATAATGTATATTATGAGATTTAAACAAAGTTTAATTTTGAAATTAGTTAAATAGTAATATAATAACCTATTTTACAAGAGTATGATCACATTTGACATTTAGAATATGCACTTGCTGACTATTGAAGATGCTGATTATCTAGTTCAACTTAATTCTGTGTTTTTGACATTCGCTTGAACGGCCAGAAAAACGCTTCTATCGCGATTTAAGGAAGGAACATGGCTGCAACACTGGAAGCAATCAGAGGTGGTGGAGGTTCTGTGAAGGTGGGTGCTGTTGGTACAGTTGGTACTTTGATGACGAGGGAAATTGAATCTTCGAGTTCCACAGCTTCCCCGCGTACCCTGGCTCCTGTTGTTCGCAATAATGGGCCTGTGAAGTCTCGGAAATCGATGAATGATGCTAGCAGCAGTCGCCCCTCCACCAGTATTAAGCATAGCAGCCCTGAAGCTCTCAAAAAATCAAAAGGTCGGAATTGTATCATAACTACAACCACAACTACTCCAAATCGGCAAAATCAGAAGTCATTCTCAGGAGAAGTGGGAAATGATAGCAGTTTCCACAGAATCAGCAAGAGAAGTCCTGACTTATCAGGCAGAACACGGAACCACAAACGTAGCTCTCATATCCCAATGCTCGGTTCTGAAAATATCCAACTCGAAAAAACACCTGTGCGAGATAAACCTGTTAAGAAAGGATCAAATATTGTTGATATAGTAGACATAAACTGCAGTAACCCTGGAGGTTCAATAAGCAATAGGCTGAAAAAGCTCAATTTTTCGAAACTTTCTCAGAGTTTCATGTAGCTACTACTTATGAATTCACATCAGTCAGTCTTCAGGTTCTTGTAGTTAAACCCAATAGCTGAGCTTAACCTTCTTGTATTTGAAACTTCGACCATTGAACACATGTTTGACAAGAAGAACTTGCTTCCTATGCCGCGTTTCTTCTTTTTATGCGACATGAAAAACCTCGAGGTGGGTTCTCGAGCAACATCTCTGCTGCAGCATATCTCTGACTGACAGTGGTATTTAATCTCCTGCATAATGAGAGAGCCAACTGTTCCTTTGGTTCCGATTTCAATAGGAGCTTTTGCAGCCATTGGTTTTGTTATCTTTAGTTTATGTGAAGTATAAACTTCTTAGGAAGGTTTTGTGTTTATGGTGTAGGGAAACTGTTAGTTTATCTAGTCTTTATACTCGACAATTTGTAGTTCACAACTTCACACTTCACAAGCATTTGTTGTCTTGTGTTGGTCCTTTGATCTAAAGGTGATTGTCATGAGGCTGTTGAATAGCTGGAGCCTTTTAGAGTTGTAGCTAACATGATTGATGTGGTCACCAATTCACCATAATCTTGTGTTTCGCTGCTACAACCATACAAGTATATATCAAGTTATCAACTTGCTTTTTTTTTGTGTGTGTTATTTTTAAAGATTGGGACCTCTATTGATTTTTTTGTTGTATATGCAAATTTACAAATACAATTTGGATTCCAAGTTGGGTGTTGTGTTTTTGTACAGAGTGATTTTGAGTTTTGAGGCCTTTGGGGCATGGCCGCATGGGCGTTGGGGCTGCTGGTGTGGTTCTAGCCTCAAGGGCTCTTATGTTTTAGCCATTTTGGTGACAGTCAAGTTAGGTATTTGGGGTAGAGATTTCCATAGCACACTTTCAAATAGTTTGTTCGTTGCATCTTGTTTATGCTTATGTTAGATTACAAATAAATACACTATCCTCAAAAATCAAACTTAATCCGAATTACTAGAATTCCATTAAGTGATAGAAGATTTGTACCTAGCCAAGTTAACTCATTGTCTTAGCTATGGCTTATAGTCTATTACTCTTTTTCTTTCTTGTAGAACTAGCAAAACTGATTTGTATTCGATCAAATGATTCGAATCCAATGAAAAACAAATATTGTTTTGAAGCAAAATTCACAATTTCAATCTTTTTAATGTTGATCATTTAATCGTGTCTATCTAATTGCTCATTAATTTATTATCACTAAACAATGCCATTGATAGTTTGATACCCATTTTCCAAGCCTTTTCCTTTTGTTAGTGTATCTTAAAATAACTCAATGAAGTAGCGGGGAATTAACATTAGTCCAAACACTCCTACATCTACCCGATGGATAGATAACCGGGGATTACTATTTGACGTCCAATTTTACTAACTTGACGTCCAACTTTCAATAATTATTTCCACAATTGTCCTTGTGTACAAAAAAAAATTCTCTCCTCCTCCTCCCTAACCACCACCACCACCAACACCACCCGAATTTTAGTTTTGGCCACCGGAACACCATAAAGTGCAAGTGGACGGCTAGGCGACTAACCGAAAAATTTCAAGTAGCATGTTGATTTATCGCACATTATGTGAAACAAGCGTCTGGAAAAAGCGCCAATTCCATGGAAGTGACGCCTAAACCAGACGCTAGTTCCATGGAACAGGCGCTACTTCCATACGTCTGTTTCAATATACATACATATATACGTCTTTGTTTGTATTTATATTTATAATGGTATACAAACATTTTTGCCTATATTTATACGTATTAATATATTTAAACGTATTTCCTTATATCTACACGTATTAATGTATTTGAACGAATTTCCTTATGTTTATATGTATAAATTCAAACAAAGACGTATATTTGTACGTATATTGAAACAAGCGTTTGGAAAAAGCGCCAGTTCCATGGGACCGACGCCTAATCCAGGTGCTAGTTCCATGGAACTGGCGCTATTTCTAGACGCTTGTTTCACATAATGAGCGGTAATTGTATACGCTAATTGAACTTTTTCACATAATGAGCACTTAGCTTTATGGTGTTTCGGTGGCTAAAGCTAAAATTCAGGTGGTGGAGGATGAAGAGAGAACTTTTTTTTTTTTTACATAGGGGCAATTGTGGAAATTAATATGAAAGTTGGGCGTCAACCTATTAAAAAACGGACGTCAAATAGCAACTCAGTAGATGACCCACCACTAATATATATATACATGAGCGAAATTTAACTCAGCAACAACAATAACATTCTAATTGTGCATTACGGGTCGGCAATTTAATGATCATATCACCAAAGTTTTATCCCCAGTAGTCTCTTGCCTTTATTCTCAATTCTTGAATTCTCTCTCGAAGCTTGGAAGTAATGACCAAAATTTTGGCGCAAATTTTACTCTTATAAATAGTAACATATTCTCTCTCTGACATTTGATTTGTTTATTTAGATCAATCTCATGCATGTCAATGCATCAATCCATTAAGTCATCAAGATATTCACACTGTCATTCAATTACTCGTTACCTTAATTAATTTTCCGGGCACCTCCACCAACGTTTGTGAGTCAGACACACTTGGGTCTAGCACCACCAAGCCGGTACCAATTAATAGCGGTACTATTATCAATTTTTGGTTGTGCTTCATTGCTCAACGTACTTTCTATCAATAACAATTTCATTTTTTTAATATATAAAATGTACATATTTGATCGGCACATTTCACTTTTTGTTTTGATAGTTGCTTCTACGCCATGATATTGTTTGTGAAGAATTGAAATGGTTGGTCAATAATTGATATTTTGCTTTTATTTTCATATGTGTCGATGTAGACACCGAAATTTCTATCAAAGTGTCCAAAATTAAATAAATTAATTATTTGAGCTAAATAAAATAAATATTTGCTCAATTTAATTAATTTAGTCCTTTAAATCAAATATCCAAATTAATTAAATAATTTGAGTCATAATTAAATTATTTGGGCCGATTATATTATTAGTCCAAATAAAATGTTTATTGGGCTAAAAAAAGACAACAAGACTTCCAAGTCATCAAAAAAGTCCAAGTCCACATCTCCAGGTACAAGATGGAGATCAAACTCTCCTATAAATACACATCATCACCTCAAGGAAAAAGGGGAGGAGAAATTCATTGGAAAGAAAAAGTCAATTGAAGACATCCAAAGAATTTACAAACTCTCTCTGTCAGCAATCAATAAGCACTACAAAATTGTGCCGATTGTTCAGGGGTACTCAAATACATTTAAAGTGACATTTGAAGTTAGTCAACTCCTACTCAAATTTGGTTGACAATAGCAGGTGTCATCGTTGGTTGACGTCGACAGGTGTCATCTTTGGTTGACATCAGCAACTGACAAATTTGGTTGACGTCGACAAGCGTCATCCTAGCGGTGGAACAGAATCAGAAGACTTAGTTTATTTTCTATAAATTGTTTACAGAGATTGTACTCATATTCAAATTATTAATAAAATATCATTTGTTTACTTAATTACTTGTTGTTGACTTTGACATGAAATTTAATAGCAAGAACATAGTACTGCAATATTGAAATCTTGATTTAAATTAGTTGTGGTAATTGAATTAAAAACATCACTACTAATACCAGTGTGATGCAAAAGTGCATGACTTACAAATTCAAATTTAAAAATAAATGATGGTTTTGTATTTGATCATTCAAAATTATATTTGTAGTTTATTTGTATTTTTTTAAAATAACTATAAATTATGTAATAAAGTATAATCTAAGTATAATTAAATTTTAAAATGACATATTAAAAATAAATTATTACAACATATATATTTTTTTATGAAAAGACAGACATTATTTAATTAAGTATAATACATAGGTGCCAACCGGTTATATTGCCTCGATGTGTACCGGATGGACACCTATGGACAGTAGGAGACGAGCCGCAGTAAACCCTCATAAATGCTTTTGATTTCCGCCATTAGAGCATCATTAACATATATTATATTCTGGAACCCAACTACCCATCGACCTATGTGATCACGTAACATCGCTGCAATTCCTGCAATTTGCATTGCGGACACAAATGAAGCATCAACATGAAAACTATGGTTTCCTGGTGTTGGCGGGAAAAAGGGAACAAGGAGTCGTGTTGAGGGGTTAACAATATTATTATGGGTATCAACAGCTTGTAAGAACTGACACGCTTCCCTAAGGGTGTTATTTATCACTTGTTGGCATGGAGTACTGTTACCGTTGTAAAAAACAAACTTATTTCTCGCTTTCCAGATTTCGTGACAGAGGATGGGGAAGAAATGTCTCCATAGGATGTCTTTAAAGCTCGCTTTGCTCTTAAGGTTTCTTCTTAACCATTCAGCAGCTTCTTCATTAGGAAAAGAGGGGAGGAAAGGGATGTAGGACCAAATGTCCTAAACAAAGGGGTAGAGGAATAAAATATGTACAGAGGTCTCGTCATCCAGATGACACCTAGGACACGGGGGGGAAGGAATAATGTTTTTAGAGTACAACATGTTGTTGTTGGGAAGTCGATCATATCATACCATATAAGCCAAAAGAAAAAAATTCAATTTGGGGTGGTAGGAAGAGTCCCAAAGCCTCGAAGTGTTTTGGGAGAGAGGATTTAGGGATATTTGAGACCAATAAGCCTGAGAGAGGTTAAAACCTTTGGCATTGAAGGGTCGATCCTTTTCATTCGTTAGAAAATCATGAAGGTCCATGATTCTTGCTTTGATAGGTGTGGGGAGGTCAAATGAAAGGTCATCAAGATGCCATTGGTCTTCCCTGAAGTTATCAGAGAGTTTTATGTTCTCTTCCCCGTCCCTCAAAGGTCCTTGAATCAGAGATCGAAGGCTACCACATCCTAGCCAATTATCTCCCCAGAAGGAAGTGGTCATACCATCCCCAATAATCCAAGTATGGTACATGGTTAGGATGTGCCATCCCTTAACAATTCCCTTCCAAATGGGTGAGCCTTTAGCAAAGGCAACTACATGAGAATCTCTGATGTATTTTGACCAAATGCACCTTTGCGTAAGATTAGGGTCTCCTTGGGAAAGTTTCCACCCAAGCTTTGCTAGGTGAGCAAAATTCATTTGAATTTGTTTCCTTATACCTAAACCTCCTTGAGATTTTGGATAGAAGATTTTGCTCTTATTGATGAGATGGAGCTTATTGGCATTTTCAGTTCCTCCCCACAGGAAATTGTTACACAGACGATCAATGTCATTCAAAACTCCACTGGAGATGGCAGTAGTCTGCATATAGTAAGTCGCGATAGTCGAGAGGGTGGAAGAAATGAGGCAGAGCCTTCCAGCCTTGGATAAGAAACGGGTCTTCCAATTTGCTAATTTATTGCGAATTTTATCCACAAGAAATTGGAACTTAGTCCTGAAGGGTCTTTTGTGAGACAGAGGGATGCCCAAATAGGTGCCTAGATTCTCATTTTCTTTAATATTGAGGCGTTCATAACAACCTCTATGTTGTGTGTTGTGGTGTTTGGGGAGAAAGTTAGGCGACTTTTATTTTCATTGATCTTTTGTCCTGAAATTTGGCAAAAGTCATCAAGTACATTCCGCATCGTCTCAACTGTGTTGACATCGGCTTTACCGAACAAAATCAGGTCACAAGCAAAGAGGAGGTGTGATATTGGAACTTTGTCTCGTCCTAGGAAAATCAAGACCCAGTCATTGTTATGACAAACCTCATTGATTAAGTTAGTGAGGTGTTCTATACATATATTGAAGAGATAGGGAGAAATTGGGTCCCCTTGGCGTAGACCTTTAGAATGAGAAAAGCTATCACACTTTTGGCTGTTTATAAGGAGAGAGGACGAAGCATTGGAAACACATGACATGTAACACCCTGGAATTTCCTAACTTCTTACTTCTTACTTTTCCGGAAAACATATTATAAATAGTAAGGATTATATTTATTAAAACTTCTAAATATGGAAAAACAAAAGTATTACAGCCACCGTGATAACGGCTAAGGCATTTATCAAAGTACTACAGCGGAAGTCTTAAAATCAAAACCAATTTAAAACTAAACTTCAAGCAATCTCAAGATAAAAATCAACTTCAATCTTATTACACTTCGAAACCATATTAATGACCCTTAAAAACCAAAACCAAAAGTCTTTAGAGATAAAACCACATCCAAAATAAATGTTAGTCATTCATAAGCAATAAATAAAGTAAAGCTACAAAACACAGAAGATAGAAGTGAAGTTCCTACAGGAACAAGCTACGAGAATAGATTTGTTCCTACAGGAACAGGCGAACAACGTCAAGGCATTTCAACGAAGTATTTTGATGTAGAGAAGAGAATTCCCAAGAAGATTATAAGAATAATTTTCTAGGGTTTTTGTAAATACATTGGAGTCTCAAGATTGGTTGGAACATCATATCTAGAAGCAATAACGAATCTATCCCACAAATAGGTCTAGGTTAATTTATGATATAATCTAGGATATAAAAAGATTTTTCTTAATATTAGGAGATAAATATTTGACTGATTTTGCTGAAGAATAAAACGCATCTAGGGTTTTTAATAAGTCAAATATTGTTAGGAGTCCTTGACTGTAGGAATAAAATCGTGTGATTATGGGGGAAGAATAAACGGCAAAATATTCAAGTCAAAATCCTATTCTCCTGGTCTGCATACGTGGGAAGATGGAAGAAGTCATGGAGATTATGGGCGATCAAAGAACGTGGTTAAAGGCTGAAGTTTACAAGGCAGAATCACTCTATAAATACTCCAAGAATTTCAGAAGAAGAAGCGTAGAACATCAGAGAACACACTTGAGTATTAAAAGAGTCTAAGTTTAACATTGATGTTCTAGTCCATTTTACAAGTTCTTTCAATGTATTAGAGTCTGAATTGAGTTGTAATCTGTGAGAAAAAGAGAAGTGTGAGAACTAGAGAAGAGTGGAGAAAAAGAGAAAGAGAAACGAGAGATAAGGAGTGAGAATTGAGAATCAAGTTCCTACAGGAACTGACGAGTGTAATTAGAGAATTTAGGTTGTAAAAGTTATTACAGGCCTATAATAGAAGTGGAGTTTTCTTTCTTTGGGCCAAGGAAGTTTTTCTCGTAGAAATATCTCTCGCACTCTTTAATTTGCTCAAAATAGTTTAAATTCCGCATTTGAGTTCCACACAGCAATTCACCCCCCCCCCTCTTGCAGTGTTCCAGTAGAAACAACATCATGTGTGTCCTTTAATTAAACTGAACTTCCTTTACCACACATTATCTGTGAGTGGCTAATTACTTACTTTCTCCTTGACCACACATTAAACTGTGAGTGGCATCATGTCTAAAATAATTGCTCATAACTTCTTTTAATCTTGTGAATAAAATTCACAACCACCTTTCTTGTTGATTAAGTAACTAACCAACTTAAAAATAAATTCCTTTCTTGATTAATAAACTTATAAACTATTAGCCAATTTAATCTGATCATAACATTCAATCCAAACTTATAAGAATTATATTACTATTTAACATGGATTGTCAGCATACGAATCATGCTTCTAATAAATTTGCCATGCACATAAATTCATGATTCAACAAGCATAACAATATTTCATACAATCAAGGATCATCCATGCATGAATTCTAGTTCCTGTGTTTGTCTTTAGTACTTACGTACTTTGTAAAGTAACGGTGCTCCGCCACAACTTCTAGAAGTGGACTAATTCAAATTCTCCTACATAAGGAAAAACCGAAACTAAATTAAAACCTTGTTGACTAAGTTCTACAACAACTATAAACTAACTTCTATACTGGAAACTCATCCAAAACATTCCTTATATGGTCTCTATTCAATTCCATACTACACTTTACTTTTCTATTGTATGATTACTTGGTTTTCGGGACTTATTTATGCTATATAAAACTTTAGTATAATTTTTATGCCACTTTTGGATAGCAATATAAAATTACCAAAACTCCTTGAAAAACTTCAAAAACAACATAAATCAATCATACAATGTATTACTTAATTTATATGATCAATTTATGCTAATTACATACTTTAAAGGCCAAATTATTCACTTTATAAATTATGGACAGCATGTTAAACATGCTTAAAATCACTTTTAAACTTCATAAAACATACTAAAAATTATATGTAACATCATAGAATTCATATGTTATCATACTAGCATATATAATATGAACACTTAAAACTTACTTTAGCTTGTTTTTATAAAAAATTCAAATTTATTTATTAACTCTAAAGTCATGAAAAACTCATAAAAACATCATAATTTCATTACAAAACTCTTCTACAATCAACTAACATCATTATGAAACCAATCTATGCTTTAGAATAATTTTTCATAAGCCAAAACATATTCATAATATTTATTCAATTGAATTTCATGATTATAAATTTTGGACAACAATTTATATTATTTTCAAAGCATTTAAAAATCAATCTAAACTTCATAAAATCATCATAGATTCACACAACAATAATTCATGATCATAATATTGAAGTTTAAATCATAAAAATCATAACTTGCATAATTTATAAACCCTAATTTAAAATTTCATGAACAACAAATTAATTCATGCCTTAAAACAATTCATAACTTTATTAAACATGATTAAAACTCATAAAAGCATGATTAAACATAAATATGAACATGAATTTGTAAGATTGAATTAAAAAGAAAGAAGGAGGATATTTTTTTTTTTGTAAAAGTCCGAAATTACCGAAAGGGAGGAGGAGTGGCCGGCGAGTGGTGGCCGGCGGACCAGCTGGGCGCGGGTGGCTCCGGCTGGGCGCAGGTGGGGTCCGGTGAGGCTCGGATCCCAAGAACGAAACTATTTTTTCTTTTTTTTTTCGGAAAACAGAACTACAATTTTTTTCCTCTCTCTTTTCTCTCTAAATTTTTGGAATCCTAATGACAACTTATGAGCATGAAAATCATAAAATTTGGGTTTTAAAGGATATTTATAGGCCCCAAAGTAGGATTTGGAAAGCCCATACTTATCCTAACAAGTGGAAATTACCTTTAGGCCCTTGCCTCAAAATAAATTAGAAAACCTTTAATTTGAAAATTCTATTTTTAGAAGTCTTTTAAAATATTTTTAAAACATAAAATATTATTTATGAACACAAATAATTATTTTTAATTAAAACTTATTTATTATTTGTTTTATTTATTTTATTATTATCAATTTCTTTTCATTTAATATTCCTATTGAACATAATTTTTCAATAAAAATATTAAAATTATACGAATAAAATACAAAAATACTTTCTTAAAATACGTGAAAATGTGGGGTATTACATGACATCATGATATGGATAGTTTTCTTATCAATGTTCAGGCTATTAAGGCACTTGTAGACAAACGACCATTCCATCCTATCATAAGCCTTCTCCTAATCAATATTAGGGCAAACCAACCTAGCTTACCCTTCTTCTTATGCATTGAATGTAGAACTTTTGTGGCTACAATAAGGTTGACATCAAGGCCTCTACCCTTAATGAAGCTGTTCTGATTCGGTGAAATCCAGTTTGGAAGAAGAGGTTTCAGGCGTTAGAGAATGATTTTTGTGACTACCTTGTAGATAGTGTTGCAAAGGCTGATGGGTTTGAAGAGATTAACACTTCCCGGGTTGGGCTGTTTGGGAATCAAACAGATTAAA
This sequence comes from Suaeda aralocaspica, assembly GCA_016808085.1. NCBI lineage: Eukaryota > Viridiplantae > Streptophyta > Magnoliopsida > Caryophyllales > Amaranthaceae > Suaeda > Suaeda aralocaspica. The sequence continues at coordinate 390,519 of PYUH01000359.1, read as the reverse complement.
GCGGAACAGATTGAATTAGGAATTGTACCTATATGGAACCAAGTTTGAATCTGTTCGATGAGTCTTTCTCCTACAATGTCCCACATTCTTTGGAAGAAAACGGGGTGGAAACCATCGAGGCCAGGAGCTTTGTGAGGTCCCATAGCAAAGATGGCTTCCTGGATTTCCTCTAAGGTGGGGGTACCAGCGAGGTGGTGAGAACAATGATGTGGAGCCTCACATAAAGGAGTGGAAGTCTTCGCGGTTATGTAGAGGTTGTTAAAGAAATATGAGAAAATTTTTTTAATTTGGAAATGTTCAGTGAAATTTTCTCCCACTGAATTGGTAATAGAGAGGATACGGTTATTCTTTCGATTAATGAGGACACTTTTATGAAAGTAATTGGTGTTACGTTCTCCTAGAGCTAACCTTTCCTATTTACTCTTGTTCAGCCAAAAGGTTTCCTCTAATTCAAGACTATCATTAAGTTCATTTTGAAGGGTTTGTTCAAGGTTTAGGTGGAAGAGTGAGTTGGGTGTAGAAGTGAGAGCGGTATGGACCCCCCTAATCCTAGCTAAGACCCTTCTTTTTCGGTGGAAGGTATTCCCAAAGCAGTTTTTATTCCAGGAGGTAAGTGTATCCCTCAAATGATGAAGAGAGGATTGGAGGTCAAGGTTATGCATGTTCTAGTCATTGTCCACTACCTCCCTAAAGTTGTCATGTTGAAGCCACATGGGTTCGAATTTAAAAGGGCAGATTCCTATTGGGGATTGAATAGTGTTTAGTCTAACTAGAAGCGGGGTATGATTAGAGGAACTTTTGGAAAGATGCCATAGGGAAGAATTTGGGAAGTTATTGTTCCATTGTATGTTAACCCATCCCCTATCTAGTCTTTCATGTACCGGTCTGCTATCCCTAGAGTTAGTCCAGGCAAATTTAGGGCCATTAAAGCCAAAATCTACAAGATTAGAAGCATTCATTGTGTCCGCTAGTAGTTGGGCTCTTTTACGAGAAATGGGGCGCCCACCGAGCTTATCCGTTGGCTCTAGAAGTTCATTAAAATCTCCTATACATAGCATAGGAGCCGTAACATTGACGTAAAACTAAATAATATCATCCACAGCAATTTTCTATGAGTATAATTAGTGCTAGCTAGGGGTGAAAGTTCGGTCTATGGTTTGGGTTATTGCCCAATCCAAATCCAAACCATATATTTTCGATCTTTGAAATTTGAGACCGATCCAATCCATATTGAATTTCAGTCGAATCCAATCCAATCCACCTAAATTCGGTCTTACGATTTTGGATCCAATCTAATCCAAATTTTAAAGATATTTTTTTTTGTAGAACAATTCCTGCTTAATATATTTGTAGCAATAATCTGTATTACTATCCAATAACTCACTAAATCAAATACTACACACACTTTGAAAAAGGATGATAGAGAATTTTGGGATTTTTCTAGCTTTTGGTGTTTTGGGCATAACTACATAACAAGTAGTAGGCTTAAGGCCATTAAGGACGTAAAGGTTTATTACTATTCGGTCTAAAGTTCGGTGTATGGTCCACCGAGGGGTCCAGTCCGAGTCCAAACCGAAAACCAAAAAATAAAAAATTTACAATCCAAACCGCACCAAATTACAAAAAAGTCCGATCCAAATTTCCAAAATGGCTTGGTTTGGTTCGATCTTCGGTTTTAATCCGAATTACTTTCACCCCTAGTGCTAGCGTAAATAAAAGCAAAAGAGAATTTAAAGGGAGTATTAGTTACCTCAGCTAGACCAAACAAACCTTGAGCAGTCTCCGTTGCAATATGAATGTCAACTCGTGAGTTCCACAATAAGAGAATGCCACCAGATCGACCCACCGGTTCAACCAAGTACCAATTATCAAAGCCTAACGACTCCACAATAGTTTATGTATTCTGCCTCCCTATCTTTGTTTCAGCTAGAGCGACAATATCGGGGTTAAAATCTCTCATTAATAAGCGGAAGTTACGCCTGAATTCGAGGCGGCTAATTCCCCTTGAATTCCAAAACATGATAGACATATTATTTGGGAATAATGGTTTGCTTTGGAGAGCACGCAACAACTCATGATTGTCCTCCCTTCTTGCCAAATTGGTATTTCTTGAAGAGTTTTCGGGACATGTCCATGTCAAACGGTGTGGCCACAACACCATTTCTGCTTCCTTTTGGTATCTTCTTTCGCTTGCCTCTTCCCAATTCAGAGTTATCCCCAATTGCTTTAGTGGTGGTGGGATTAGCACTACCACCAAAGCATTGGCGTTGGCAACCGCTTAAACACGGAGTGCTACATAGTGTAGACTCGTTACTAGCTTTCTCGGTGGAAGTATCGAGGCTGGGTCGAGCCATGGTCCCAGGTTATGGATTATTTCCCTATCCTCGTCTTCCACCCCATGCTTCTTTTTGAGAATGAATTTCAGAACTAACTGAAGTACCTTCGGCAGTCTATGACAATCCTGAAATTGTGGCAAATGGGCTGGTACTGGTTCGTGGTTGTCTGCTAACATGTAAATGTTCTGCATCGTTGATGTTGCTGTTTCGGGCCTGAGAATCAGCCTCTTCACCTCTTGCCATGGGATTTCCTCCCCGGGTTCCTTTTGTGGGTGTGGTTTCAGATAATCGACTCCTCTCATGTTTATGTCCGGGAGAAGGGGTGGTGCTGGGCGAGTCCATATGATGGGGTTGCGGCACGGTGTTATTTGAAATTGTGGGGATGGTGGACTTGTTGGTGGTGAGTCTAGGAGGAGTGGGATATTGGTTTTTTCCATGTGAGTTGGGTTGGTGTTCGTTGTTTTTTGTTGTGTTAGGAGTTATGTTTTGCATTTGTTTCTCAGGGGTTAGAGGAGATATAGTGGGGTTAGGGATGGCAGGTTGGATTATGGTGGTGATTGTCTCAGGAATGGTTGAAGGGGGAAGAAATCCACGTTTCGAGTTATCATTTGAGGAGGAGTTCGGTACATCTTCCAATTGGGATGCATAATCTTCTTCAAGATCTCCAAGTAATGTAAAACTATTTGAAATACTTGTAATGTCTTGTCCTTGATAAGGTAGCATAGATAGGGTAGCTTGCTGTCACGTGCTGACTAATTCCCCTTAGACTTTTGCTAGGCCAAAGGTGGGTCACTGGTCCACTCGTGACATTGCGCAGCCTTCTTTATCTGAACCACCTCATCTTTTTTATTAGTTTATATAATTCATTGTTTATTAGACTTTGATCTTTCTTTGACTTTTTTACATTTGTCCATTGGATTTTGTCTTATTAAGCTTCTTCCTCTTTGGACCAGTTCTTTTGGGATAGCAGGTTGTTGTTGTTCCTTTTTTGTGCAATTTCGAGCAGCATGGCCAAAGGCGTCACATGTGCTACATCACCATGGTCCATCTAAATAGGAAATGGGTTGGTATGTTTGTCCTATCCACGCACCTCTAGGGGGGGGGGGGGTTTAGTCTTTGCATTGACCAGTACACACACCGATGCGTACCGTCGTTTACCCCCTTCGAGGGAGTTGGCATTTATCCTCACTGTGGATCCGAATTGATCACCCAATTTTTGGAGTAAAGATTTATCAAAAAATTAAATGGGTAATTCAGGTAAATTCATCCAAACTGGACTTGTTTCCACTGTTACATGTGACGGTTTAAAACCCGGTTCCCAGCATTGGACATGGAGATGTGATCCTTGGATTGACCATGGATCACCGCTTAGGATTTGTGCTCTAACATCTTCAGATGAACATTTTATAATGTAGTAGTCCTTCCCGATAGCAATGAGCTCGAGGAGTCCTTGTCAATTCCATAAATTTTGAGTTCTTTTTGTAAAAATTCTCTAGCAAAGGATTTGCCAATCGATTTTAGAATAATGGTGCATTTCCATTGTTTACTAAGAGACTTGTACTCTTCGTGGGAAATTGGGATGAAAATGTCTTTATCTGTTTTTGTGGCGGGCGGTTGTGTGGCGAAGGGGAGTGTTGGTGGTGGTGGGGGTAGCAGAGTGTTAATGGAGTTTGGATTTTTGTTGAGGATATTAGTGAAAGTAAACCCAATGTCGATGGGGGGCTGTGATGAAGGTGGTTTTGGGTGTTTTTTGTTGATGGTTGAGAAGAATGGGCAATATATTTAGGGTCGGATGGTTGATTGATATTGGTACAGGGTTGAACCAATGTTTCATTCCAGTCGGTTTACGGCGGCGCAGGCTAAGAAATTTCTGCTGCCGTCAGGGCGGTGGAAAAGGCCTTTTCTCTCTAACATTTCTCTCTGCGAGAGACCGTACAACATAAATTATTACTTTTATTGTTGTTGCACAGTTTAGGTACTTTTTGTGAGTGATAATATATTAACTTTAAACACAAAATATTATAGGATATAAATTAAATAATTAGCGCGCAAAAAGAATCAAATAGGTATGTTTCATTTTTTTTATACGTATGGAGTACACATACATTTAATTTCCCTAAAAATACAAGAATTATCAATTATCTTTATTATCAATATTGTTCTAAAGCTTTAATTTACCATCATATTATCAATAACCTAAAATATCAGTATTATTTACCAATAAAAAAAATTGAATTACTTGGGTTTTTGGGAAAAAGTGCTGCATAGGGTACCAAAATAATGAAGAAAAAAAATCTCATTTTTCATATTTAAATAAAATAATTTATTATAACCATCTAATGTTTAACAAAATTTTGAAATAATCCCAAATTGAATTTTTTTTTTAACTAACCACCTAATGATATCCTTTTTCTTTGAAATCGGTACCTAATAATGATTGTCGTTAGTTTTTCGTTTGAGGGACCCACTACTTCCTCTTTGTTGCTTTATCTTTCATCCTCCCTCAATAAAAAGTTTCAATGGAAACTTTTGAAATAACCACCTAATGAAATTTTTTTCATCTAACCACCTAATGGTGTTTTCTTCGTTTGAAATCGGTACTTGATAAAGATATTATTCACCAATACACCATACATATAATAAGACTCTTATTCGGACCAAACATACATTACACCATAATTAATAAATAATAGTATATTACTACACCTTATTGAGTCCTTGCTTAGAATTGGGCAAGCTTCTTCTTAGAACCTTTTTCACAAAGAAAAAAGTGACAAAAAATAGCAACTAATTAAGAACTTACAATATATTCTTGATATTAAGATTAAAGTTACAAGTAGTAACACACTTTGTCGACCTTGAATGAATAAATAATAATTTAAGGTTATTCTTCTCTTAAATCAAAACAAAATAAACCACCTTGATGATAAATTATAATATTGTAAATAGTCTAACTAGAGTGAATATTACATTCAACAAAATAAATATTACATTAAAAAATGTAAATATTACATTGAATATTAGAGAGTATATAATGAAATATACTTCCGAGTGTATAGCATAACAATTGACTGGCCGCTGGCCCATACGAAGGTAAGGATGAAAAAAAAAAAAAAAAAAACCGGGNCACCTAATGAAATTTTTTTCATCTAACCACCTAATGGTGTTTTCTTCGTTTGAAATCGGTACTTGATAAAGATATTATTCACCAATACACCATACATATAATAAGACTCTTATTCGGACCAAACATACATTACACCATAATTAATAAATAATAGTATATTACTACACCTTATTGAGTCCTTGCTTAGAATTGGGCAAGCTTCTTCTTAGAACCTTTTTCACAAAGAAAAAAGTGACAAAAAATAGCAACTAATTAAGAACTTACAATATATTCTTGATATTAAGATTAAAGTTACAAGTAGTAACACACTTTGTCGACCTTGAATGAATAAATAATAATTTAAGGTTATTCTTCTCTTAAATCAAAACAAAATAAACCACCTTGATGATAAATTATAATATTGTAAATAGTCTAACTAGAGTGAATATTACATTCAACAAAATAAATATTACATTAAAAAATGTAAATATTACATTGAATATTAGAGAGTATATAATGAAATATACTTCCGAGTGTATAGCATAACAATTGACTGGCCGCTGGCCCATACGAAGGTAAGGATGAAAAAAAAAAAAAAAAAGGCCGGGTGAGACTCGAATATGGTCCGGATGACCATGCCCAAAACCTGCAGGACATCGGGCCAGACTCGCGGACCGAACTAGCTTGGATCATCACTAACCCAAAACAGAAAACATTACAAAACAAACTGTGGCCAAAGTTTAGAGAGAGAAAAGGATAAAAAGAAACTTCACTTTCCATCACACACACACACACACAAGCAGAACATAGAAGCACTTGAGTATGGCTTCAATCTCATGTTGTATCCAACTATCAGTAAATTCAAGAGCTACATCCTCACAACTACACTCAAACTCAGCTAGTAGTAGTGTGTTGAAGCTCCGAAATGGGTTTTTGGGAATCCCTAGAAAAGTAGTAAGTAGGGCCAACACAAAGCTGGGACCCACAAATGGTGGCAGAGTCAAGTGTTGGTTCAGGTTTAATGCTGAAGGTGCTGGTATTTATGGCAGCCAAAGTCGTGATGATTATGATAAAGATGATGTTGAACAGGTTAGCTTTTTTTTCATTTCTATTATGTAACTTTCTGTTCAACTTCAATTTCATTAGGATTATGTTATATTCTTATATTAAATAACCATTTCAATAATCCGTATGATCTATTATGGAACTGTTTATGCTTTTTAGACTGTTAAGAGTTTGGAGTTAAAGTGCATTTTGCAGATTGTACAAAGCTTTTTTGTCCCTAATTTTTGCCATTCCTTTTGTCATTCCTCAACTATATTTTCGTGCTTGGAGTGTCAAAATCATTTCCCGTGCTACTTTTGAGTGCATGAAGTTGTATCCCAATTACATTAATCGACAATTAATTTGAAGATGAAAGGTAGAATAATGGAGACTTATCTAGATAATATTAGCTCAAGAAAGTATGCTTTTCATTGTTCTTGCAGTATTTCAACTACATGGGGATGCTGGCTGTGGAGGGATCTTATGATAAGATGGAAGCACTGTTGAACCAAAACATTCACCCTGTAGATATTTTGTTGTTGATGGCTGCCTCGGAGGGTGACAAACCAAAGGCTGAAGAACTTCTGAAAGCCGGAGCTAATTATGATGTTAAGGATGCTGATGGAAGAACTGCTCTTGATAGAGCTGATGATGAGATGAGAGATTTCATTCTCAGCGTCAAAGCACAAAAGGCTTAACACAGTTCTGGCTAGTGGCTATTAGCAACACTTGTTTTACCATCTTCTGTTTCTTCTGATAGATAATTGAGAGATTGCATATCTGCATATGCCGTTGATAAGATGATGCCTGTCTTTTTTGTATGAGATTAGGAAAAAATTAGCTGCTTTGATGGAATTATTTGGAGGAACATTTAATAGTGGATTATAGTTTCCGAAAAACAAACATAATTTGCACTATCATTTCTCTGTTGCAAAGCAGATTCTAACATTAAAGCTAAGGTTTACATAACAGCAGGTACACATCGAAGAAGCAACTCAATCCCTAATTACAAAATCACGCCCAAGCGTGTAACTCTCATGTCGTCGAGAGAAACACTATGTGACAGATGCCTAGTACTTCAAAGCCTCAAGGCAAGCAAAGCGAACCATTGAAAAGAGTTGCACACCTGACACTCAAATGCTGCAAAATTTTAAACAAATCACCGCATGTTGCCTTCACGTAAGACATCGATCATATTGTATATCCGTTTTGCAGCCTTCGATTGAACCTGAATGTATCATCACTTTGTTAGTCCTCATTGGTCAACATCAGTAATTTAGGTGTAAAAGACAAAGTAAAGATAAGTAACCAATGTCCAACCCAGACTGCCTAAGTACTATGTCTATGTTTTGATATTAGACTCACTTTCCATCAAGTTTCTTTTTTAAAGTACTCTCAATATCAACACCTCCTTTGTTACTATGATTAATTTGATCCTAGTTAGTATTGGATCCCCATATCGAAATAGCACTCTAATGCCAATATCCCTAGTTGCTAACTCGTTCCCACCAAAAAATACGTGGAAGTTGATCTCATTATACAAACACCTGCCCTTGGATCCAAACTTCAGGACCCAACCCTCAGCACTATATAAAATAATTCAACAGAAACTGCCTCAAAATTCTAACTTGTTACAAACACGTCAAATACAAACCACGAGTTATGAGATGGCCTTGAAAGAGAGTAATTCCTTGGTAAGCATACTTGTTTTATTCCTTTTGCAACAGCACCAAAGCTCAGCGTATCTTATGGATAATTTTAAAATTGCATAACCATCATGTGCAAATATCAAAGCAACAATTAGCAAAAGCAGCAGAAAATTACCTTCTTAGCAAGGAAAAGGGCAGCATCAACAGTGCCTTCGGCATATATAGATCTTCCGCACACATTGTGCTGAAACTCAAATGACACCCTGAAGAACATATCATAGGTTGCAAAACTCTCAAGTGGGAAAAGTAGAGCATTAAAACACAGAAAGGTCGGTAGATAGGTGCAGACTTACGTTTGGTCGGGAGACGTTAAGTGGTACATGTGGAATGCATGACCAGCAACGTGTTCCTTCGGGACACCAACCATCTCAACTTGCAGCTCGGGATCTCGAATTAATTGAATCTGGTAAGTATACAAGCAAAGAGTTGTTATGAGATAATAATCAAATACAGCTGACAAACCATCAAACTATGACAGCAATTATATTCACAATGGATACAATTCTTCGGGCAGTAGTACCTAAGAGGAATGTGCCACAGACATTCCAAGGTAAAATATAACACGAAATCAGAGAAATGTAGAGGAGCAGTCACTAACACTACAACGAATTAAATTTTAGAACTATGACCATATAGCAATATGAAATACAGCCAAAAAAGGGGAAAGAAAAGAAAGCATAAATGACAAGTAAATTGTCAGTCTCCAAGAAAAATGAACAGATATAGCTTATACAGATAGTCATGATTGAAGATAGTCAGAGGTGCACACCACTAGCTGTAGTGAAGATGCAAGTTCAGCAAGCATTCAGAACACCTTGCATTGCTAGTCCCTACCCCAAAATGGAGATTAAAGAGTCATTAAAATTCTGAGTATTATATCTCCAAAAGTCCAAACGTCTTTTTCCAAGGCTCCAACACCCTTTTCCCCTCACAAATTTAATAAGAGGCATATATATGCGAAAGAGGTGGAGATTATTAGAAAAATAAAATACAAGGATATACACACTTGCCATACTAGATCCAACAAACCTGCAAAAAGATGTGTAAAACTGTAAACAATAAACACTAAGCAGTCACATAAATGCATTACCATTAGTGCTGATTTCTCCATAAATATCAAAAGAAAAATTACTTTGATTTTTTGAGGACCATAAGCAATTAGCTAATAAAAAGCATGTTTCACATTTCGCCATGGTACAAAACCCAATGTTTACATGAGAAACTACCTGATCCATATCAAATTCCACACCAAGCTTCTGGAAGCATGAGATAACAGCCTTGGCAGTCCCAGATGCATCCTTTTTGTTGGCTTGATGAGACTCCATCACCTAGAAGAGAAAAAGTACAATATAATGTCAGGTACTTCTCTACTTTTGTATGTCAAGTTACATGTCTAAAGTGGATATGCTACATCATGTGCGCCCCACAACTAAAAATACCCAGTCTGGTAACAAGTCTTAAATCATAAAAGAAAAGGAATATCAGACCAAGCAGTGAGTGAAGAGGAAATTTGTTTATATATGCCACACATTTCATAATCTATTCTGTGGCCTCAAATAAATTCGCATTGTCCAGACTCAACACGCTAAAGAGCAAACGTTGCAAGATGAACAACGAGAGCCAACTAAAGAAGTTGAGCAGCAAAGCATACAAGTAGCTATGCACAAAACGTACAGTGCTAAACCGGCGTACAATGACAAATACATCCATTATACCAACTCACAAAGTACATTATACCATGGGTTGTGTTCTTATAGGGATTCGTTAATACCCAGCTTAAATGTTTCATAAATAATGGATATGGCACATGCATATGTCCAGAAGCATATTGGGTCCTAATTTATAGGAGTAAAAATAAGTTTATTGTCATGTTGCTGTCTTCCTTTACCAAGACATCAACTTAAGTCAGGCTTAATATAAATACTTCTTACCAATTAGGAAGGAAGAAACTGGGGGAAAAAAAAAAACATTAATGGACCAAATGTAATAGAAATTTTCCTGTCATATATGGAGCCACATATTTCCAAAGCTCAACCAGATAAACAATGTTATATAATCAAACTGTCAACTGTGAAAGTTCATTGAGTAATGGCAGTACAAATGTACAAACGAATTTCATAAGTGGTAGACAACTATGAAATCACATCAGTACAAAGGAACAGCCCAACTTAAATTAAATTACTTTGAGAAGAGGGTTGTTCCACAAGATAAAACATGGACTCTTAGCAGAACAACAACTGAAGTAAGAGATTTCTACACAATCACAAACAACTCTATTCAGTATATTACAACAAAAATCAATTTTCATCCTAAGGCACTCTAACTAATAATTAAATAGTTGTATGAGTTTTCCTGGTTATGCACACAATAAAGAGATGGAAAGCTTCATCCTTAAAGTTGATGGAATTTCAAGTTAACACTACACAAGCCAATGCAAGAAAAATTAAGCATCAAAGCAAGCATGAAAGAGGACATGCCTGCAGAGTGTATCCAGCAAATGCACCGGGGAACTGCTCGGCCATGATTTCCATGGCTGCAAGAAATGCCACAACCTTGAGAAACCAACAGTTTTTATTCAGTGAAGAGAGGTGCAATGGATGATTTTAGAAGAAAAAAAAAGACTATGGGACTATAAACCTGCTTTCCCATCTGAGGTGATATGACAGCATAATTTTTGGAGTCCTCCACAGTTTTATGAAGTTTCTCCCTGTCTCCACCAGTGGTTCCTATTACAAAAGGCACCCCTACTTTGCAGTACAACTCTGCATTATCTGCATATAAGTTATACAAAAAGATCAAACATACTAGAAGATAAACCCAATACCTTAAAGCATAATTGGATTCTTGTCTACCAATAAGATAACTAATGCGCACTCCATACAAACTCTTCTCATCACCGCAAAACTGAAACACACACCAGCAGGTTGGAGTCTAGCCTATATATTGTTCAATAACTAGACTATAGCATTCATCGATAATACATTCAAAACATTTATATATAATGGTCGCACCATAGAGGAATAAGTGAAATGTTGGTGCATACTTTGCAACTAGCTTTATTCCAGTTCCAGCAACAATGCTGCTTACCTAAACAAGGCTTGTTAGAACTACTCCATCCCTAATTCTTTTCTCCATGACTCCAAGTATTTGAAAAGTTCTTTAGATGTAGTATCCAATGAGTTTGGTTTCAAGTTTCCCTTTCTATTCTTCTATTCATTTAAAAAAGTACCCAATAAGGAAATTGGATTAAAAAAGGACATCCACATGTGGAAATGGAGCAAAGGGATAAGGATGATTGGATGAAGGAAGTATTGCATTTCTAAAGACCACATAATAATCTACAACCTCAATATCTCTCATGACCTTACGTATAAGACAGCATTCTAGACAAGCAAAAGCAGAGCAGGAAGACAGTTGGTTTAGCCGCTGAAAAGGAACCCTTGCAAAGTATAGAACACAACAAACCACAAACTTCAATGCAAAACTAGTCCCTCAGTCTCTAGTATTTTTTTTAATCACTACATTAGGCATTAAGGAGGAGGGTTGTGGTAGGTCGGTGATAGCCAACGTGAAACTTAGTCACATCTTATGATGTTACGGAGATGCGGATGTTGAGATGGATGTGCGGGAACACTCTAAGGGATAGAATCAGAAATGAAGTAATACGTCGAAAAGTTGGGGTTGCAAACATAGCAAGCAAATTAAGGGAGAATCGTTTGCGTTGGTTCGAACATGTGAGACGGAGAGCTGAGGGAGCCCGGTGCGACGAGTGGAAGGGTGGGATCATGGAAATCTCAAACGAGGTAGGGGAAGACCAAAAATGACTTGGTGGGAAGGGGTTAAAAAGGATATGAAGCTTTTAGATTTACAAGAGAATGAGGTTCTCAATCGCAGAGGATGAAGGAGGAAAATTTATGTGGATAACCACATGTTTAATTTTGGTTCATGTAGCCGACCCCAATTTTTTTGGGATTAAGGTTGTGATTGATTGATTGACTACATTAGGCATTGCTACTTCAGACCCTTTGTTTATGAAAAATGAAATAGAACATGTGAGGACCCCTATTTTATGGAATAATTGGAGAAAAAAGGTGCGGTAATATATCAAAAGGTGAGAAAAATAAGTGCAAAGTGGGAAAAATTAGGCAAGAAGATGACAAAAGTAAGGGTGATGTTGAAAAAGTTAATATGGAGACCATAAGCTATGAAGGGAAGGTAGCAAGTAAATTGAGACATTCATATAAGAAGATTGCAGCTAGTATGTTGGGATGGAGGGAGCATAATTTATAAGGTCAAGTAAAAAAAGAGTCGAGTTAAGTTTAAGTCTTTATTAGTTCTGCGTACCATTCACTGCAGTAGGAACAGTGTAGTCTACCACAATAACTTCTGGATATTCATCATAGACAGAGGCAAGGATATCTTCTCGCTCTGCTGGACTGTGAACCTGAATTTCTTTACCACCCACTTGGACGGACTGCCCACTCTCTTCTTGAGCACCAAATGATACAGGAACAACATGGAGACCTGCATTAACTGCTGCTTCAATAACTGACTTTCCCATTTTGCCCATGCAACTATTGACCTACAAAGAAAGAATCACATAATACAAACTATTAAAGAGAGATTCCGCCTAACTGAACCATACAAATGATTCAACAGCTGCATCATCGTTATTTAACTGATAACAGCGAAAAACAGCAGCAGTGACTAATAATTGTGGTGAAGCACTCAAGCATGATAAAGGATATTTATCACTAGCTTGTAATCAATGGATAGCCATTAATTGCTTCACTTATTTACGATCACTAGATTTTCACAAAGTGCATATAGAAATCCCACAAATGAGAAATTGTTGATACTAATGTAACTTCAAACCTCAGCACTAATTAGCCAAGCAACCAATCCCTTCAGCAAGACTAATGTCAAGCATTTTGTTCATTTTAAATACAGAATAAAATAAAATACGTTTGCTCTTTCTATCATTAGCTTGTAATCAATGGATAGCCATTAATTGCTTCACTTATTTACGATCACTAGATTTTCACAAAGTGCATATAGAAATCCCACAAATGAGAAATTGTTGATACTAATGTAACTTCAAACCTCAGCACTAATTAGCCAAGCAACCAATCCCTTCAGCAAGACTAATGTCAAGCATTTTGTTCATTTTAAATACAGAATAAAATAAAATACGTTTGCTCTTTCTATCATTAGCTTGTAATCAATGGATAGCCATTAATTGCTTCACTTATTTACGATCACTAGATTTTCACAAAGTGCATATAGAAATCCCACAAATGAGAAATTGTTGATACTAATGTAGCTTCAAACCTCAGCACTAATTAGCCAAGCAACCAATCCCTTCAGCAAGACTAATGTCAAGCATTTTGTTCATTTTAAATACAGAATAAAATAAAATACGTTTGCTCTTTCTGTCATTATGATGGAAAACTAAACAAATCATCAATGATTAACTTTGTGGTATAAGCAGAAAATATGGCAAGAGCAATTGCACGTATAAAATCGATCCAAAAGTTTCGAAGTACAAACATTTAGCAAAATATTTAATTGCCTCCAGAAATAACAATGAGAATCAAAGCTTTGCAAGGACATTTTTGTTTCCTTTCCTACTAATTAATAAGTGAGCTTCCCAGACATCATATTGGATGATGAAAGGTTAACAGAATAACAATATCCTAACAGTATCCAGGAAAAGAGAATTGCCAAGCAGGGTTCAACCATACTAGCCATTAGGGATGCTAAATTTGTAAAGGAGAACAACATACAAAAGAAGTGTCAAGGCAATGTTCGATACAGCCAACCATAACTATTGTGTCCATGTCTCTTGAACTCCACTCCCCCCCCCCCCCCCCCCCCCCCCCCAAAAAAAAAAAAAAAAGAACCAACCCTACCCCCCCCCGCCTTAAAACTTCTTCTTTCTTGCTTGATACAATTCTACAACAGACATTTTTAATTGAAAACAATCAAGACCCCCTGAATTTTGCAACCTTTATTCACACACCCACAGTCATTCACTACCCTTGCATAATCTTATGGGACTACAGTTATACTAACAGCAAAGTAGTCGAGCTATTCAAGAGAATAATATGGTAGCATTGCGATCAAATCGCAACAATTGTTTCAGGTCTTACCAGGAAAGCAAACATGTCATTATAGAAAGTCATGGTACAGAGGCGGAGAACATAAATTGGTACGGTACACCATTCTACTAAAGAGAAGCATCTTATTATCCAAGTCCATATATAACTAGCTGAAACATAGCAATTTATTGCAAACTAGACCATTAGAGATATTTTCGCTCAACCAAATCTTTCACCAACAAAACCTTACTTTACTATTTCACAAGCAATGGTCAACAATTACAGTGAAGAGCACCACCCTTCGGCTGTGAAATTTCAAATGTAGCCAGTCATTTAATAACAAATTGAGCATACAAGTTACATGAATAACAAGAACTCGAAGGTCATTCACAACAACCTAAATCTACACGAGCATCATGAACTAAGCGCGGATGTAAATATAAATTAATAAACTTAAGGATTGATACCATAACAGGCAATCCAATGTCTTTGGATTTAATTGAAAGACTCTCCACATTCTGTGAAGTGCCGTTTGCCATTACAGCTGAAACAAACAATCGACGCAAACTCTGCGGCGCAGATTTTCTAACTCCAAACCCAGAAAATCCCCCAATTTTCCCTTGTGAGGAAATGCTAGCATTTAAAGGCACTTTTACCACAAATGCCATTTTATAATAATCTGCAAAAATTAAAAACAAAATAAATAAATGTAATTTACTAGCTATCAAAGCTTAATTAAATAATAAACAACATCTAATTACAATATAAACGACATAACAAGAGTAATTACTGTATAAACAAACATCTAACATAGCTAAAACCCTGGTTGTTGACTGTAAATTTCGGACAGTAAACATTGCTTCTTTACTCAATACTCAATACTTTATCCATTAAATTAGATATTAATAACCATTAAAGCTTAAAAACCTAATTTTGAAACTTAAAATTACATCATTTTACAAAATGTTCAACCAAACTGAAAACCTCGTTTACAAATTACAATCATATTAACAAAAATTTGCAACGAAATTAGTCTTAATGTCAAATTCAAAGTAATGAAATTTGATACAAAAAAGAATTCAAATATTATTATTATTATTATTATTAACAACAAAAAATAAGAAATTGAAGAGAGAAATAGTACCTCAGTGAACAACTTACGAAATTTTGGAGTGAGAAGAGAATACTTCGTTGTTTGTCGAAAACTGGAAATGTGTAGCGGACGGGCCTTTTTGGGCATATCTATATCATTTTAAGCCCATTTTAGTGTTCAGTTCATAGGACATGATGGCAATTTATTATGTGCTCCCGGGAGCATAATTCACAGTATACTCCCGGACGCGTGTTTCTCACGCAACACTTACTTTTTATGTAATGTGCAGTTTACGCGAGAGTAATATTCATTTTTTCTTGTGTAATATTCATTTTTCACAATGTAATATTCATTTTATAAAATATAATATTTTAAGTAGTGCAGTCAATATTTTGTCTTTAAACACTTCTTATTTCAAATACTATAGATTAAATTCAGGTAAAAAAAGTTTTATGATCATATTTGAACATGTAATATTTATAACCAAATTCATATGTTCTTCTTTGTTGAATTATTAATTATCTTTATGAGTCTTCAAATTTATGCTAATAGCTAGTGAATATCCAATATTCATTTTGTATACCAAAATGTTCCTTTTTTAATTTCAACACTAAATATCCATATACAGTACATGGTATTCGTCCTCAAACTTGCACTAACATATTTTCACTTTGTTGGGTGATATGCACTTTATTGTATGTAATATTCATTATGTAAAGAGTAATATTCACTGTGTAAAAAGTAGTATTCATTTGTTCTGTTTTTGAACTCATTAATCTTAAAATCAATCCTTGATAAATAATATGCAATGTCACGTCTGTAATATTCATTTTATGATGAATAATGTTAAGTTCTCATTATCTAGCTACAATCAATTCTTATATTGAATCATTTGAGAAATATTTCATTTGAATATCATCTCTTGTGATCATTATGTTCAGAAATTCAGATTCCTCTTGATTGTTTGCAATGACTCACCTACAAGAACATCACGATAATTAATATACATGTCTTAATCATCAATGTTCACAAGCATATCACATAATAGTAAATATTATAACTAGTAAATTAAAAAGGTGAATATTACATTCAACAAAATGAATAATACATATTTTCGTAAACATTACATTCAAAATATAAACAAAACATTATATATAACCATATTACATATATATTTTGCTTCCAATAATATTCATCATGCGTAAGTCAATGTTGTACATTTTCAAAATATGGATATTACATTTCAAGTATGAATATAACTTTCATGTATTGAATGTTCAATGTAATATTCAACTTTTAGACAACAATAATGATTAATAATGAATATTCCAATTTTTTTAAAAATGAATAAGTCATTTTAGAGTATTCGTTGAATAAAGTGAATATTTCATTAATTAAAATGAATATTACATTAAGCAAGATGAATATTACATTGCAAAAAATGAATATTATGTAGATCTGAAAACAGAGTGTATGCATTTCTCATCAAAGAAAAAACGAATATTATACTGTAAATAATGAATATTACATTAAATAGTGTTACAAAACTAATTTCATAAAACTAATATTACATTCATCAATGAAGAACATTACAATGTTACTTATGAATATGAATATTAGTAAATGTAATCCATAATTTCATTAATCATGACAGCGTAATATTCAAATTATATAATATATATTTAAACCTGTTTCAGCTTCAAAATCATTGATAATCTGCATATTTCTATCTATTTCTTCAATTGCTGTAATATTTCATTGAATTTTCCATTGTTGCAGTTTTTAGAAAGAGAAATTGATTGTTTGATGAGAGAGAAATTGAAAAGGAATGAGGAGAGAGAAAATTTACAAAGAAAATAGCCAAAATTATGGACAAAAAAGAAAAAAATGGATCTATATAGAGTGTTGTATGAAACACAGTGTTTTAGAGAGGGAGTATATTTAGTAATTATACTCATGGGAGTATAGTATGATGATTGGGACATGATCCAACTGTGTTTGGGCATCTCTGCTTTTCTAATAGATCGTTATGTTCTTCTCGTGGTACTTTTGCATATTTGCACTTATTTTGACTCGGGTGAAAACTTATTTTTGCTCAATTGAACTTTATTTTTCTGAAACTATTAACAATTTATTAATAATTGAAACTAATTTTTCTTAAATTGGACTTATTTTTACTAAACGGAACGTATCTTTAAACTGAATTTGTATTTGCTGAAAATAAGTAAAATAATAAAAGGATAACCGGGCCTAATATTTGACTTTTTACATTTGTTGAAATAAAAATTTGACACAAAATATCTCTAATTATATAATTTTAACATTATATATTTGAAAAATGTATTAAAACATACTTCCAAAAGAAAAGGTGCATATGAACATATCGAGACAAAACTAACAAGCTATAAGATGACTATATATTTTTTTTTCTTTTAATAGTCAAAAGCGAGTCTTGTGTGTGGGCGCTTACACTAATGTATACGGAGAATGCTCATTCATACATTCAATTAACCCTCATTATTTATTAAAGCAACCTTATTTTGTTCATAAATGTAACCCTATTCCAGCATACCATTTATAAAAATTAAAAAAAAAAAAGGTTATTTGTTCACTTAAATAACACTAATATTTATTTTAGCTGTTGTAAAAGTAATTCTACTTATCATATATATATATATTCCTGCTTTTCCATTAGAGTAGCTCTTACTCTATCCTAGTAACTTTGTATCCTCATTAAAGCAGTCATACATATTGAATTATCGATAAGGATGATCAAAAATATCCACCGAATGATCCATCACCCTGTCATCCAGAATGAAAACGGGTGAAACCCCAATTTAAATGGTGCGGTCGGTTGATGAAGTTGGTTTGGTGGCGAATGTAGATGTATGACCAGTGGGAATGGGTTGCAACATTTAAATTGGTGTTGTTTAGTGCATTTTGTTTACTCATCATATTATTTTTGCCAATTTACCCTAAAATGTTAGAAATTATGAATAAAATTACAATACAACATAATAAAGGTTGTTCGAAATTATACAAATTATTATGAAATATGCATTATGGACCACATGCTTAATTAGTAAACAATTATTGATATGTGTAACAATTACTATTATTATTATTTTTTTTTTGATGCAATATGAATCGAACTTATGACCTCAAAGTTAAATATCAATGCGTTATCCATTGAGATATGAGGTCCGTTTGGTAGGGCGTAAAACATTTTCGGATGAAAATAATTTCCCATGAAAAATCTTTTACATTGGAAAACTCATTTTAATGAACAATTTCCATTGTTTAATTGCATGTAAAACATTTTTGAGCATTTTTCATTGATTGGTTGGATGAAAAATCAAGTATTTCAATTGTAAGGAAAAATGTTTTCCTTCCAAATGTGATGGAAAATGTTTTCTTCCTCATTTTGGGGGAAAAATGTTTTCAACATGCGGTGGAAAACCATTTTCCACCCCAAGTTTTACATTTTAATATTTTACCCCAAACCAAACGATGTAAAATGGGAAAATTGTTTTAAGGGAAAATGTTTTACGCCATACAAAACGGACCCATGAGGTGTTATATATATGTGCACAATTACTGGCACATAAAATATTTTGAAAATTTTTTATTGTATATAACGCCAGTCATGTGATAAAATAAGGATAAAATATAGCATGTAATAGTGCTTTAGTTTGTCTATAAAAGAGCTTATTTCTTCCATGTAAACTACGGAGTACAACATAATCAATACAATACATACATTCAATTCATCTACATCTACTTTATATTCACCTTTCAATTCTCTAGTTTTTCTCCTTCGACAATCAAGTTTCAAGTAGTTGATTACTTCTTTCATATTCTAACACAATTACACAATATAATGATTAATTTATTATATTGTTTCAAAAATTTATTTATTTATTTATTATTATTATCATTATATATATATGACACATTTACTCAAATACTCGTACAATTAGCCCTCGCCCACCCGATAAGGCCACTGTTTTAGGGCTTGTTTACTTCAGCTGAAAACAGCTGAACTGAATTGAATTGAATTGAAAGTTTTTTTATGAAGGATTAATAAATAGCAAAATAAGAAAAGAGTTGGACTGAACTGAACTGAATTAAACGGATTTAAGCTGAAATAAACAGGCCCTTAATCTCCGACTCCCCGCATATGCACTGCTAGTTATGGACATACAATGATTTATCATGCAAATTGCATATATGATCCATAAATTATTTGACTTGCCTTATACCATCCAACCGATATTGACATCTTAACACCAGGTAGTTTTTTTATAGTTATAAATAATCAGTGATTAAACTCCAATCGAAGGAATCGAATAGTGTAAATATAAAACAAAGTAGCATCTACTAGTTGGGTGCTAGGTGGTGTAGGAAGTTGTGTTAATTACAAGTTTCAAAAACATTCACTCTTACGATAAATATTGTAGGGCCAATGTTGCAAGTGAAGACCTAATATGTGACTTTTTTACGTGTTGATCTTATGAGTATATCCTATATATAATTATATATGATTGGATTATTGCATTGGCGTTACCAAAACTCCAATATTATAACATCATTCGTTGAACTTTCTTGGATTATGGTGAATCATTTTGCTAAGTGTCAGCATTGACAACTGACAACCTAACGTTCTAGACTTGTTGCCGTTGTTACTTGTTGGTAGTTTAATTTGGCCCACTATAGTATTTGTATATGAGTATCTTATATATGTTTTACATGCAACTCATCACTTTATTGGATATGGCCCACTATAGTATTTACATGAATATCTTATACTTTATTTTTATCTGCTATATATACCCAAAAGAAAAGTTTCTTATTACTTATTACATACCTTTTTTGGAGTGTGGTTCTCATGGTTTATCTATCACTTTATCCTTCATTTTGTTGAAATTACATGATTTAGTCACCTTTACCCCTTTTAATCACCTTAAATTACCCACTTAACTTACAAGTGAAGTAACAACGATAAATCTAAACCCTAAACTTATATCACTTGCTAAAACCTAGCCGCCTACACCCAAAAAAATCCTAAAAAATCAAAAAGTTTAGGGGCTACCATGGATGAAAAACTCCATGGTAAGCCCCAAATTTAATTGTTAGGTTTTTGTTTTTGCAGGTTTTATATATTAGTTTGGTCAATAATTGATTCTCTCATTAGGAGAGTTATCAATCCTCTTTATGGGGTTATTAGTCTTTTTCAAAAGGTTTTTTATGTTCTGTCGTCATGGCAGTTTCGTGGTGGTATTTCTTTTTATTGGGTCATAGTAGGGAAGATGGTGATCGTTCAAAAAGATATAATATATGGTACGATTTCTCCGTTCAAGACAGTTATAGCACATGTTGTGAAGATTTCCGCCCGTAAAGATGCACAGACATCGATGTTAACGAGAAATTTGATCTTTGAATCCATCCTCCAGGAGTTGTGCTTGAGTATGCTTTTATTTAATTGTTTTGGATGTAAAATTTGTTTCCGTATATTATATCTTATTGATTATTTATGTACTCGATGTAGATGCCGTATGGCTATTGATTAATGAAATTCATCTTTCCTTGTCAAAAAAAAAAATTACCCACTTAACTCTTTTAATCACGTGGTCCCATGATGATGTTGATGTTTCTAAATTACCGCATAATCTTACTCCATAGCAAGTAAATAGCAACGGAGGGAGTATATGTTTTACATGCAACCCATCACTTTATTGGTTAAGTATTGTATTTAAAGTTTTTTTTTTTATTTCATAGGTCTTTTTTCACTTGGTATATTAGAATTTTTAACATTATTTACATTGTGATTTTGACTCACTTTGATGTTTAATACATAGCGAAAAACTAAAATTAAAGATACAAGCGTTGAAATTCCCATTTTTATGTATCAAAATTCATATTATATACGTTACATAAAATACATAACAAGACCCCTATATAAATATGAATGTATTTTTACTTATGTATAAAATGTAGACAATGGTTAAATTATGATTTATGAATACTTATCAAAAGTCAAATCGTAAAAATTAAGTGAAATGGGGAATAGTTTATGTGTACTAGTAGTATGGGTAAATTGCTTAGATATATGTAGCCATACTTGATATTTAATCTTATAAAGAACTTAATGAAATAACATCAAATACTACACATACAGTTGGTGTATAAATACACTTATACACTAATTGTTGTCACCCTTTTATTAGTTGTTTTATATGAGGACTAGCTTTACCCCACCAACTTAAAATTGAGATTTGCGATTCAAATGATTAATTTTTATTGGTAAATAATAGGAGTGTGCAAAATCGGATACAAAAATTTTCGAAATTGAGAACATTTTTTCCGTTTCCTTTTCGGAAAATCCAAAATTCTAGAAATTCATATATTCGAAAAACTCGAGATTCCGGAATATGTATCAAAATTTTCTTCTAAAATGCTTGTATACAAAAAAGAAACGGTTTGGAAAATCAAAATTTTTTAAAATTTTGGAATTTTTTTTCTCTAAAATTCGAATTTCAAATTTTATAAGTTACATTTTGTCTCCGATCCATTAACCAATTTTAAAGTTGCATATTTGGTTCGATTTTTTCGCATTTCAAAAAAAAATAAAATGAACTGGGTATCTGAATTTTTGTAACGAAAATTTATTTTTTCGGATTAGAAATTCAAAAGTGGAGATTAATACGCTCTGTTTATTTTTGATCCACATGCACATAATTACACATTTAGGGCATCCACAATAAGGGATTTATAAGGGGCTTGTATGAGGTATTTTGAGGTTTGAAAAACAAACCCCTTGTTGTTAGTGGGGTGAGGTGGGGTTTCAAAGTTGAAAATGGTTTGAAATTAGTAAATGATTTTTATAAGTGAAGTGACATTTTGATTAAGTATTAGGTAAATGTTATAAAAAATTTATTGAGTAATGAGCCTCATTTATAAAACCTCCAAAAGTTTGAGCTATTAATGATGAGAAGTTTGTTAAGCGATGAATTTGCGTAAGAAATGATAAGAGATATCAACAAACCACTAAAATATTTGAACCATTTAGGTCCTATGGCTGCCCTTAAACATGTACGTAGTACAATTGTAGGCTTTGTAGCTCTCTGAAACATGTAACTCGTGCTACATTGACACAAGCTTCTATGTATAAAAGAAAAGCCTGCCTTGTGCTGAATGTGTTTCCCACGCTCACTATTCTCCCTAGATCTTTAAGTCTCGATCACACATCCACACTAATTCAATTTACCAAACTAGCCTCTCATCCACCAAATGACTTACAAAGTTACAAATTAACAATGAGGTAAATGACTTACCTAGCTAAGTACCCCGTAGTATAGTATCTTTAATCAATGTTCTTTTTTAAAAATTGTATGCAACTGTTAGAAAGAATAAATTAGGTAAAAGTCTAAAACCTCTTTAAGAGTTATCTACTACCTCCGTTACTTATTAATCGCAACACTTTCTAAAAATGGATGTTACATATTAATTGCAACACTTTTAAATTTTCCTTTTTTGGCAAGTTTTTTAAATGAATTTACGAAAATGCCCTTGTTTTATTTTTAAGCTAGATGATTAAGTAATCTAACTTTATATCTAAATACAATTACTTAAAATAATTAACAATTAATCATTCCCATCAAATTCATTACTCATCTCCCAACAACCAACAATTAATGCATTGAATCTCTTCATACTCTTAACTCCCTCATCTTCATTACGATACATCTTCATCTGTTCATACTCTTAACTCCCTCATCTTCTCTCACCTACCTCCATTTACTCCCTCACAACTTCAAACCCTAAAATCTCGACCCTTCGAAAAAAAAAATGTCAGATCTTTCTCCTCTTCACAAAGCGTTGTTCGAAACTGAAAATGAAAAAGAAATTCAATATCTTTTTCTGATGATTGAGGGTATTAAGAAGGGATGTCGTTTCCCTAAATCCGCTTATTATTCTGGTAAGGTTGCAAAGCACCTTAATCGCAATCTTCTTCGTTATCTTGGTGAAGCCCTAGGTGTGTGTGACGTTGATCCAAAAGGAAAAGGGGTCAGTAAGCTAGATCTGGCGGTGAAAAAAGGCTCCTAAGGCCATGGAATGTACTGGAACACTTCTTCCAGTAAAAAAGAGTGCGAGGAAGACAACCAGGGGTCGTTTTGGTGCAAATTTGACACCTTGTGAAGAGTTGAATGAGTCCCCTAATCTCACCCTTGCTGTGGAGCCCTTGGATGAGCAGCCTTTAGCCATTGAGATTCCTTTCTGTGGATCTGAACAATCTGTTGTCCTCACCCTTCCTGTGAACCAGTTGCCTTCTGATGATGAAATTGACGGTGTGAGGAAGAGAAAGCGTCAGAATTAAAGATGATGCTGCTATGTAAACATATTTCTTACCCTCAACTTAATTGTTTACATGCTTTTTTTATTTTCTGGTTTGCTTCGTTTTTGACTTATGATGAAATTGGTTGCTTTAATTGTTGCTTGGTTGTTGTCTGGTGGTTATTTTAAGAGTCCCTTGGTTGTTATTCGTTGTTCATGTCATGCTTATAAGTCACTATTCTGTGTTGCCTATTTTACAAGTCCCTAGGTTCTTTTAGAAGTCCCATGGTTGTCTATCAGTGATTGGGGTAGATTGATGAAAGATGCTTTGTGTGTGCTCAGTGATAGTTCACCTCAATGATACAGTTGAGAGGTGATTCAAATTGTCCTTCATTACTATTATTCCATCCATTAACTGTTTATTGAGTTGTAACTAAAGCATTGCCTATCTGTCCCTTCCCAAATTTTTGTGTTTGTTTCATGCCATATGATGTAGTATAGGGATTCATGTGAATAATTGTTATGTATTGTGATGCTCCTGTTCTCCACTGTGGAGTACAGTTAAGGTGTATCACTTCATAACTGTTATTGTGATCATTTTATGTGTTTCCTGATGGTATTCAATAATCACCATACATACATACATACTTTTTCAATAATCACCATACATACATACTTGTTCAATAATCAGCTTTACACATTTTTGTTCAATAATCACCTTTACACATTTTTGTTCAATAATCACCATACATACTTGTTTCAGTTTTCAGCAAAATACAATTTACACATGACTTCCTACCAAAAACAAAACACAAAATGCTAAATTCACATAACCAATAAAGTAGTTTCTTCATTCTTCTAATACTTGTTGAGGTTATATGTGGCAGTCTATATCTTTTCTGTGCTTCCCCATTTAAGGTCTAATCAGCATCAACTTCATAATCTCCAATGTATTCATGTTGTTCAGCTACTGTCCATGCCCTGAACCTATCATTTAAGTACTTAATAGCCTCATCCACTTCTGATTGAGGTAGTTCCAAGTTGTCAGGCAGCAAACCAAGGCCATCCAAACCTTTTTTGTCTAGATGTTTGATCTTGTAGTTGTTTCCTCCTTTTTCCTTAAGTATTTGAATCATGCATGATTGTAAAGTCAACCAATTATACTTATTTGTGTTTGGGTTGAAGGTGGCAAATGCTTTTTTTACTTCTTCAATTAACTCTTCAATGTTTCTTGGAATGATTGGTACTAAATAGGCTGAATTGTAGTAAATAAGCCTAGGTCAAGGACATTAAGATCTGGTGACTGTGGTGGTTGATACACCATGTTGATATTCCAACCATTTGTCTGTGTTGCTTCAATCCATTCAGCATCCTTGGGTATTTGATGTGGCCTTGCATTGTCCCATTGAATGTAAACTTCCTTTGGTAGATGTTCAGGCCATTTCTCTTTGACACATGGAATAATCTTGTTGAGTAGCATTTCTCTGATTGAGTCTCTTGTGACATTTTGCAAAGCTTTGACCTCCCAAGTGCCTGTTGATCTCTTTGTGCTTGTGTGACTTCTTAATCTGCCTCTCTTCTTTAATCTGTACACAATGACATGAGAAACATTCAAGTGCTTTGCAAAAGACCCAGCAGTTGTCCTGTATTGTAGTGGAACTGATCGACTGTAGTCTTTCATCTGGCATGTCCTTGGCTTTAGGCCCAACTCTACCTGCTTTTTTTGGTCTGACATTAATCCATTCCCCATCCTTTCTTTGTTGGCAAATGGAATTGTATAACCTGGATATTGTGCTTTTGTGTACCCCCACTTCCCTAGCTAACTTTGCTTGACTTCCATGTGGAAGTGTTTGTGATGTTTCCATACTTAGCAAAGTATCCACAATATGTCTCCTCTTGTCAAGAGTTAAATCGGGTTTGAAATTTCTTACAATTGCATCTGCTTCTGCTCTTTTGTTTCCTTGTTGCTGTTCTTGTTGTTGTTCATGTTCTAGCTCTAGTAAAATTTGGTCTATTGAATAAAATCCATCATCTACTTCTCCTTTCATGTCTTTGTTCTGTTTGTTTTGTTTTAGGATGGTGCAGGAGGGTGACAGTTGCAGCTTCAATGGAGGTGCAACATTTTGGGGATGTGGGGGCTGTTCATATTCGAGAAGAATTGTAGAACGAAGATGCTGAATCAAGCCTGCTATGACGAAGTAAAAGAGGAAGTCAGGCAGATGAAAGTCTGAGTTGTAATATTGGGGTTTTTTTTCGTTTGGGAGTAGATGTTGATAAATTAGCAGTAGTTTTCCCTCTCTTCGTCTGTAATTTTTTGTATTAGCAGGTTGTTATGGGTAGTTGTATTGTATTTAAAGGCTTGAAGACAATAATTATTTGAATTTGTTCCCCTTCAATTGTTGGAGGGAACCTGACATTTGGAGGGAATTAATTTCCCTTAAACTGTTTTGGGGAATTTCACTCCCTTGCTCAAAACATCAGAAATTTTGATGTGGTCCCATGTGCTTTTTACCTAACATAATAAAAACAATTTTCTCTCTCCAAAAACACTGATCACATGCCCCTACTTTTTCTTAAACCAATTATCAATTTTTTTCTTGAACCTCGCGCAACCTCAAGTGTTGCGATTAATACATAACGAAGGTAGTAATTTAGATTACTATCATCATCTAGAAAAAAAAAGGTGAAAATAAAAGAGTATTCCATAGTGTCATTTCTTTGCCCCCCCCCCCCCCCCCCCCCCCCAAAAAAAAAAGGCCAAAACTTTTAGATGTGGCTAGCCACACCATTAACTATGGTGTGACCACTTGTTTCAAGTTATTTTACTAGGAAAGTGGAGTTACTAAGCCGTTGTTTGGTTGACATCCAATAGCATAGGAAATACAATTGCCTAGAAAGTCAATAGAAGTTGTGTTGTTTGATTGACAAAAGCATATGAATTTAAACTTTCTAGGAAATTCTATTACCTACAAAGTGGTGGAAATGACTTACCAGTGGGGCAAAGCCTCCCTTGGTAAGTTGAAATTCTCATGGGAAATTTTAGTTCCCATCGACTACCCAAACAAAATTTCTTGTTTCCTAGGAAATTAGCAAGAAGAATATTTTCCCATGAAATAAATTTTCCTATGGGAAGTTATTTCCCATGTGAACCAAACAAAGATAGGAAAAGAGTTACTCTAATGAAAAATGGGGTTACACGTACAAATAAATACAATTACTTTTATAATAGACTATAAATAAATGTTAAGTTTACTTATATGAACAACTGATGTTACTTTTTTTTTTATTGTTATTTTTAATCTACATGATGAATTGAAGCTACTTTTGTAGATAATATAATGTTACAATTATGAGTGAAGATGGTTGGTTTTATGCATGAATTAGCAATTATTTTAAATGTAACAGTGGCCACATCATGTGGGCGCCACACAAAACTTCTTGTTAAAATAATCATGTTCTTTTAGTTACTACGATTCAACAATTGCTTTCATATAGTTTTTGAGACACAACTTCAAATAATGATATCTTAGTTCATTACCAAAAAATCGCCATTTAGCTACGTATAAGTTGAGACAAAATTCAATAACCTGTCTATAATTTAAAGATGAAAATTTTGGACATCTGTAGCTAATTTAAAGACAGATTTAAAATTTTTTACAAGCCGTCTCTAAATTTGGCCACAGAGAAATTAGACTCTGTAAACTTAGCTACAAATTTTACAATCCATCTCTAAATATAGCTCTGAATTTTAAAATCCATCTCGAAATTAGAGTCTCTACCAAATTAGCTATGGAATTTTTTATCTTTCTATAAATTATAGATGGTTTTAAAATCAGCTTTTAAAACAGTCTTTATATTCAGCTACTGTATCAAAAATTCGTCTCTAATATTAATTTCATTTATTATCAATTCTACTTGTCATAGTTGGTAAGGTCACAAGTTTGACTCCTTCCAACTGCAGCTCTTGAGAATTGGAATTCAAAAAATAGAATTACAAAAACTTGAGACGTAAAGGCCATGGGTACGAATTCTATTAACCGAGCAATTTTTTTTCCGTTTCTAAATTTAGAGACGTTTTTTTCCCCATCTCTATATCAATATCTAGCTTTCGCAATGAAAAATAGAGAAAATTCCATCTCTAAATTCAATTAGAGACACTATTTTTAGAGACGGATTCCATTTGTCACTATAAGATGATTGTTTTTGTAGTGATTTAATTTATGTGTATGAAGAATATTTGAACATTATATTATACATTGGAACAAAACAAAACAAAACAAAAAAAAAACCTTATGAATATAATATTGAAATCGATATGTAGCAAGACCGACAATTATATAAAAAAAAATCTTATCTTATTTTTACTTAGCTTATAGCCTTATATGCAATGAAAATAAGTTATGTTAAGATAAAATAATACTTGTTCTCATTATCCTATTTTTACTTATTTTCAGCAATAAAAACTTCAGTTTAGTAAAAATAAGTTCAGTTCAGTTAAAAAAGTTTCAATCCTCAATAAATTGCTATTGACTTCAACAAAAATAAGTTTACCTTAGTAAAAGATAATTCCAGTTCAATAAAAAAAAGTTTACTTTATCAAAAATAGGTTCAGATTACTAAAAGTAAATTGACGAGAACAAGACCTCAGTTCAATTCAATAAAAAAAAATTCTCTTCTACATAAATCAACTTTAATTCTTGATAAATTATTACTAATTTCAATAAAAATAAGTTAAAATTAAAAGCAATAATTTCGATTAAAAAAAGAAAATTCAAATCAACAAAAGTAAGTTTAATGTAATTAAAATAAAATAAATCCAAATCAATAAAAAATAAGTTCACAAGAATATGGCATAAAGTCATAAATGTTTGAGGTAAATGAATATTAAATTAAAATACTCAATACGACCATATAAATCTGAATCAGACCGGACAGAATTGAATCGAAAAAACCGAGTAAATGATACAATGAATTTCCTTCCCAATTCTCACGTCAAAAACCGTTACCTTCAATTCATTCTTTTAAGTTGACTTAAATACCCAAAAATCTACGCACACATCACTAATTTACAAGTCACACCACACCCAAAACTCCAAAAGACGAACCATCGTCGGCTTATTAGACTACCCAATTACAAACCTTTTAATCTCAAAACAAACCCATCACTTTCTCTCACTAACTTTCTCTCTCTAAAAAAAAAAAATTAGAAAAAAAACCCACAAAATTCCCCTCTTCAAAACATTCAAAATTTTCTCCACTAAAAACTTCAAACACACATCTTACATACTTTAGCATGCCAACCAAAATCCTCCTCTTTTTCACCCTTTTTCTCCTCCTTCAACAACACCTATAACAAACCCAACTTCATGGAGAAAAGCATCAATGGAGTTTGTAGTAAAATTGTTCATGTTAAACTAAAATGGCCGGAAATCATAGACCGGGTTTTTCGCCGTTTCATACGGTTTATCGTGGACCGTATTATTTGTAATAGTAATAGTAATAATAATAGTAATCACGGGTTCAAGCCGGTTCATTATTACCGGCTTGACCAGTCAGCTTCACCGGAAACAGTTGGTGAAGCTGAAGTAGATGGTTTGAGAAGTGGGTATGAAAGTGATTCTAATTTAGTTAATCTTAAGATTAGTTTGTTGGGTGATTGTCATATTGGTAAAACTTGCTTTGTTGTAAGTTCTTTTTTTTCCCTTCTTTTTCTTATCTCTCTAATTATTACTAGTATTTTCTTGTAATAAAGTTGCTAAATTACACTTTTTTTTTGCTTTCCTGTTTTTTTTTTTAAATTTCATATATTTGAATTTTGATGCAGAGTAAATATGTAGGAGATGAACAACAGAGGAAGTGTTTACAAATGAAGGGTTTGAATTTAATGGATAAAACATTGTTTGTCAAAGGTGCTCGCATTGCTTTTAGTATTTGGGATGTTGCTGGTAAGTTTCCTCTGTCTTTATTGTTTTTGAGTTCGGAAGCTAGTCTCCTATCAGACCGTCTATGTTGATTAGTCCAATACTGGATTGCTTTTATTAAATGTTAATTTTTTTAATTGTATAGGTGATCGTGATTCTCGAGATCATGTTCCAATTGCGTGTAAAGATGCAGTTGCAATTTTGGTCATGTTTGATCTTACTAGCAGATGTACACTTAATAGGTTTGCTTTCTATAATTACTTTTTTTTTTTTTAATCTTGCAATTGTTTGTGATTAATATAACATTATAATTAATCTAGTTAAACTTATGTGTGTTTTGCAGTGTAATTGGATGGTACAATCAAGCAAGGAAGTGGAATCAGGTACTAAATTATAATTTTACTGTTTCCTTTTTCTTTACGTTTCAATCATTTTCCTTGTGTTACAATGCATTCGATCATGAGCTTGGATTTATGTTAAAAAAAATATAAAAAATTGAAAAAGAAACTGATTTTTGAAACTTTACTTCATGGGTATAATTTGTCATGTTTGTAACAACTACAGCTAGAATTGGAAGTTTTCTTTTTCAAATTAAATTAATGGGTTATGTGTGTAACAGACAGTGTTAAAATTTAAAATACCGATGTAAATGTTGCTATAACACGAGATTGATGTTATATACCTAAGTATGTCTAGCAACACAATACATCCGTGTCGTGTAGCATATGTAACAGTGTGAGTGCTACTCGTTTCAAAGCGATTGATATGGTGTAAATATATATAGTGTGATTAACCTAACGATTAAATTATTAAAAGGTTACCATAACACGGAGAAAGATGTTTTACATACAATTAGGCATACCTCACACGTGTAGCATATGTAACATGGTGCATTCTACTCGTTTTAGAGCCAACATGGATTTAACTATGTATGGTGAATGGTCATTGAAAGTTTTTGAAGAGAGAGAAACTTGAGAGAAAGAAGAAACTTTAGAGAGAGAAACAAAATGAAAAACTCAAACATAGCACAACTTAAACAATACTTCTTAATATTCTATATTAAACTCCATACCAAGTAAAATCAATTGTACGACAATTAAATTGATGCATAGGCTAAAGTTGACTTGTTAAAAACTTGATTTAGCATGGGTACATTTCTATTTTTGCAGCTAACTAATATAAACTAGTAATTATATAATACTACAATTTGTGGAACGTACTCCATTATTGAAAATGAAACCTTAGTAATGGCCTTTCATTATTAGGAAAATAAAAAATAATAAAAATGTGAGGTTTCTCTCTCTGTTAGGTGAAATCAAAGACAAAAAAAAAAAGGGTCACTTGAAAGTTCTCTAGAGTCTAGCTAGCTAAATGGTCATCATCATGTATGAGATAAATATGTCAATTTCCCAGAACATAACTTCTTCACCTCAATTATTCTCTTAATTAAACAACTAGTTGAAAGTTCTTGTTTAGAAGTCATGTTTGTTGACCCACATTAGTACGAATCTTTTTTTGTACTATTCGAAAATTGGTTTTGAGGATTTGTTGCTATGCTCTGTTTACTGCTAGTGTAGTGTACTATTTTTGCCTTTACCTTTGTTATATTCCCTTTTAACTTTCCACCTTTATTATATTCTCCATTTTGTTTTTACCTTTGTTCGTTATATTCTATGTCCATTGCTTGAAGATTTCTTACTCTCCAAGTCTCCATATTGGATGTTTCATAGAGTTATTTCCACTTTACTCTAATACATTTACTTTATTTGTTTACATTTACTTACGACCTTACTCTATCTTTGAACGATTTCATCCTCATCCGGCACCCGCGGTAGGTACCATCACGTGTAAAAAAAATATTGCTTGCAAGCTAAGGTACCACACAAAGTACATAATAGATCATTTAAACTCTTAATGGTACCTAACATTATAGTGTACAAGATCAAAGTTAAGACCTCTCCTTTTCGAATCGTGCCAGTGTGGAACATTTTAATATTCGACTTTTATTTATTTATTTATTTATTTATATTTTATAATATTTTGGGTTAGCCTTAAATTTACGTTTTATGATCAATCAAATTGCAGACGGCAATTCCTATACTAATTGGCACAAAGTTTGATGATTTTGTAAGGCTTCCTCCAGATTTACAATGGACTATTGTAACTCAGGTAACAACAATGATTTTTAGTCGTTATTTCTAGCTACTATGAAAATAAACAAATACTAAGGTATACATTGCTCTGATATTGCATGTGTGTTATCTTTAACATGTGAATTTTAAAAAGGCCCTATTACTAATAACCCCTTTATATTATAATGGACACAGATTAGTTAATCATATCTTATTATTAAGGCTTAATTTAATGGAACGTGACACCCCTGCCAATGTCCTTACCAGGGTGTGAACATCTGTGTGCATTTAAGAGAAAAAATTTCACTGCTTTTGTCAATAATTTCTGTTATTGGTACCTTTAAATTATGATTTTCTGTCGTTTAGTCTGGTGCAACAAAAGACATACACGTTAGCTTTTGAACTGTTTTTTTTTTTTTGTCGGGGGGGGGGGGGG
>PYUH01000359.1:347291-358282 GCA_016808085.1 Suaeda aralocaspica | reverse complement strand
TTAATTATTTTGTGTAGGAATGATAAAACACAAAATTGAGTTTTAGCATGATAGTATAAATTAAGAGAATTACATGTATAGACATGTACTTAACTTTAATTTCTTTGGATTTCTACTTGAGATGACAAGGGCAATGAATATTTGAGTTAATTGCATCGATCCATAGAGATTAGTTTCATTATTTCGCGTAATATACATAAGTGCTGCAGATAAACATTAACGACCCGTTTGATAGTTAGTATTAAAAGGTGGTAATGGAAATTAGTTTTGAGTAAGAGTGTTCATGAGGATATGAAGTTCATTTTCACATTATTGCTTTCCTTATATTTTTTTATACCCTCTATGGTAATAGGTGAGAATGTACGGAGTAGTACAATTTAAAGCCATCTACCAAGCGGACCGTAAACACTAAATAAACCATTGAAATGATAAAATGAGGAAGTGGATTGCTCCCCTGATTTCATGATAGTATTTCAATGAATAATAGTGGATGGCCTTATGAAAATAAAGGCATGAGAGTCATGATGGGAAAGAAAAACAATAAGAATCATAATTTTTGTTACTAAAAAGTAAAAACTGAAGTAAAAAAAAGACTAAAACTTTAGGAGAGGGAGCTTTTCGATTAGCAAGAGAGGTGGTCAAGCCAATTATATATGGATGTTGAATAGACTATTATAGACCCTAAGCTAAAGGGCACATGCATCAAATGAATGATATTCCTCTAAGAAGAGTACCTCTTACCCCCAACATTTGCCAAAAGAAGATCTAAAGACTAAAGTGAGTGGTAAATCAAATTTTCGAATCATCAATGAGGCCATTTCTCTCTGTCTTGGATCAAAGTTGTGATCCAAGTGATTGTTTTTAACCAAAAAATGACCTAGATGGAGCCTCAACCCCCATATCAGAATGAGCACTGTCCATAGAAGTGGGAAGGGGAATCCTTAGCATTGGCTGGGCAATGCCACTGGTTGGAAGAGCACAACACTACGTTTGGAAATGAGGATTTGGTAGTTTAAGAAGGAACGAGGCTAGTGACCTATTGCAGGAAGCTCACACGACACTACTGTGTACATAGCAAATGCCTCAATACAACAACGAGAATAAAAAAACTTATTCAACTGT
Source organism: Suaeda aralocaspica (assembly GCA_016808085.1). Classification (NCBI taxonomy): domain Eukaryota; kingdom Viridiplantae; phylum Streptophyta; class Magnoliopsida; order Caryophyllales; family Amaranthaceae; genus Suaeda; species Suaeda aralocaspica. The sequence goes on along the minus strand of PYUH01000359.1, from coordinate 357,160 downwards.
TGAGATTTGGTAGTAAAAGACTAAAAGATTGGAGGTGGATGATAGATGAAACGAGGAATCGAAGGAAGGGAGTTAGTTGAAGGATCATTTCCTTCCCTTTGAAGTTTTAAGTGTATCAATCTCTCCAGTATGGAAAGTTATTGAAAGACATTAGTACTCACCTCTTCCTCCCCTTTCCTCTCGTCCTTAGCCTCCATTTAGTTTTCTACCCTCTTTTCATGAATGTTAACCAAGCTAGAGAGTTTTGAAGATTGAATGCAGTGTGCATGGTTAGAACTCGTAAAGTCTTATAAACAAGATATAAAAATATGCAGGGCCAAGAAAATGAACAAATACAAGGTTGAGTAAAAAAAAGTAAGAATTAACCATTGTTTGGTTAAGGAAATGGATAGAAAGGGAAGAAGGGAAAGGAAATGAAAAGGTTACTTAGTTGCATAAAAGGTTTGGAGGAAGTTAGGGCTCTTTCATCACCCATATATTATTCTCCCTTCCTTTAATTTCCCATATTGCTATCCAAACTTCCAAACCAACCTTGCGTAAATCTTGCCATCAATCTATGAAAGTTTGATTCGATTGACCATGGTGGAGAGTTAGAGTTGAGCTTAGAAACAAGAAGTTAATCGTTGTACAAAGAAAGGTATTCAAAATTAAACCAAGATTAAAGCTCCATGTTGGTTAAGAAACTGTCATAATTCACCTTATATTCACTTACCAATTCTAGTCAACAATTTTATATGAACATATGGTACTATTCATCAATATGTTTGTGAAACACTCTTGTCTTAATGCATAGCTAATTTTTAATCTTGCTCATATAGCTAATCCAACGGCTATAATTTAAATCCCTAACTAATAGTAAATAAATCACCATTGTATTATATATGTTTGTGTTTTGCTTGATTAATGACTATCATGGCTGGATGTGTGCTGATTACATTAATACCCTTAGGAGGATGGATGAGAATGAAAGTTGATGAGACATTTGGCGTGAAGTAGCATTACTTTGCTAAAGTACATTAAATTACTCATTGGTCGCGTTGATCTAGCTTATTTATTTAGCGAAAGTATAGGTGGATTATGTCTTCATTGAAGCAACCAAATTATAATTTAGTCATGGCTCTCAAGCTATTAAATGTATAGTATGTATATTATTGTAAGAAATGGAATAACTTGGGTGCAGGCAAGAGCATATGCAAAGGCAATGGCGCAACTCTTTTCTTTTCAAGTGCAACCCATACATAAATGTGAATAAGATCTCAAGTTCATCATCGCCAAGCTCTTTAACTACCTTGGACTGTACAGAGGATCTAACCATCGGAGAGCCCATTATGATTTCTAATCATTGTATTTTTTTCGGGGTGTTCGTCATGTACAGAGCTCGAAACAAATTAAAGGAAGGATCATAGATACATGAACAATGATAAAAAAAATAAGGGAGAAAAAGCGATGTGGAGAAGGAATTTGAATGATTTGATCTAGAGTTGGTGTAGTTCTATGCATCATTCTTGTGTTCCGTTTCTCTCTTTAGCAACTATGTGACTTGTTTGATTTAGTAACTCCTAACTGTTATGCAAATGCTGTTTTTCTAGATGTTAATGGGTTTAGATCCTGTGAAATGCAAATATGGCCTGATTTTTCGAACTCAAGTATATCCAGTATTCAGTACTAAACTAACAAATCTTGGATTTGATGATTTTATTTTGTTACGTTAAAGCTTATCGGGGAAATCCAAGATTACATTGTCAAGAACTGTGATGGCGGCGCCTCCACATTCATCTCTACTTATTGAAACAGATTTGAGAGCAAATGTGTTGATTGCAAAGCCGAAACTGTATTTGGAACGGTAGGATTTGAGATCGATCTTCTTGTAATCTTAAGTAATCAAAGGATATCTGAAATCTGAATGTGTTTATAGCCAGTCAGATGTTTAACTGTCTTGCTGTATCTGTTTTTTAGAGAAGATTATTACTAGTTACTATAAGCAAGTCAGGCAATTGTCGATTTTGTCTAATGCACACGACTGTATCTCTTTCTTCAAATTGTAAACCTTAGTATGTTCTGTTTGTAGCTTTACAGTGGAAAATGGTATTGGCAGTCCTTGTTATTTGTGGTTTTGGGTACATTGTTCAATATTGTCGTTCACTACGTATTTGTCTTCTCAAGTGATCATTTTCCTTGAGTTACAATGCATTCATGATTGGATTTATGTCCAAAACCTTAAAATTAATTGAAAAAAGGAATTGATCACTTGTGAAACTTTACTTGAAAGGTATATATAATTTGTCATGTCTGTAACAACTACAACTGAATTGGAAGGTTTTTTTATTCCAAATTAAATTAATGGTTTTTTATGCGTGCAAGGGACGTGTGTTTGTGTTGTAAACACAGATGTAAAGGTGCCCTACCCCTAAACATGGGAATGATGGGTATACCTAGGTATATTTACCAACACAGCGCGGTCCGGTGTTGGTGCTGAACAATGTAAATGGTGCATCTGCTAGTGCTACTCAGTTGGCTAGAGCCGATTTAGGTTGGTGGGTGAAATAGCGTCCTCACACCGGGCGGCGACAAAAGGGGAAAGGGGGAGGAGGCGGATAAACAGCCCTACTCCTTTCCCTACTATCGGTCCCCCTTTTCCCTTTCCTCTCTTCCCCCCCGCTGTTCCTCCCGTTCGTATGCCCCTTCCCCCCTCCTGTTAAATTATCTTTTGTGTAGGAATGATAAACACAAAAATTGATGTTTAGCATGATAGTATAAATTTAAGAGAATTACATGTAATAGACATGTACTTAACTTTAATTTCTTTGGATTTTCTACTTGAGATGACAAGGGCAATGAATATTTTGAGTTAATTGCATCGATCCATAGAGATTAGTTTCATTATTTTCGCGTAATATAACATAAGTGCTGCAGATAAACATTAACGACCCGTTTGATAGTTAGTATTAAAAGGTGGTAATGGAAATTAGTTTTGAGTAATTGAGTGTTCATGAGGATGAAAGTTCATTTTCACATTATTGCTTTCCTTATATTTTTTTATTACCCTCTATGGTATTAGGTGAGAATGTACGGAGTAGTACAATTTAAAGCCATCTACCAAGCGGACCGTAAACACTAAATTAAACCATTGAAATGATAAAATGAGGAAGTGGATTGCTCCCCTGATTTCATGATAGTATTTCAATGAATAATAGTGGATGGCCTTATGAAAATAAAGGCATTGAGAGTCATGATGGGAAAGAAAATACAATAAGAATCATAATTTTTGTTACTAAAAAGTAAAAACTGAAGTAAAAAAAAGACTAAAACTTTAGGAGAGGGAGCTTTTCGATTAGCAAGAGAGGTGGTCAAGCCAATTATATATGGATGTTGAATAGACTATTATTAGACCCTAAAGCTAAAGGGCACATGCATCAAATTGAATGATATTCCTCTTAAAGAAGAGTACCTCTTACCCCCCAACATTTGCCAAAGAAAGATCTAAAGACTAAAGTTGAGTGGTAAATCAAATTTTCGAATCCATCAATGAGGCCATTTCTCTCTGTCTTGGATCAAAGTTGTGATCCAAGTGATTGTTTTTAACCAAAAAATGACCTATAGATGGAGCCTCAACCCCCATATCAGAATGAGCACTGTCCATAGAAGTGGGAAGGGGAATCCTTAGCATTGGCTTAGGGCAATGCCACTGGTTGGAAGAGCACAACACTACGTTTGGAAATGAGGATTTGGTAGTTTAAGAAGGAACGAGGCTAGTGACCTTATTGCAGGAAGCTCACACGACACTACTGTGTACATAGCAAATGCCTCAATACAACAACGAGAATAACATAAACTTATTCAACTGTTGAGATTTGGTAGTAAAAGACTAAAAGATTGGAGGATTTGGATGATAGATGAAACGAGGAATCGAAGGAAGGGGAGTTAGTTGGAAGGATCCATTTTCCTTCCCTTTGAAGTTTTAAGTGTATCAAATCTCTCCAGTATTGGAAAGTTATTGAAAGACATTAGTACTCACCCTCTTCCTCCCCTTTCCTCTCGTCCTTAGCCTCCATTTAGTTTTCTACCCTCTTTTTCATGAATGTTAACCAAGCTAGAGTAAGTTTTGAAGATTGAATGCATGTGTGCATGGTTAGAACTCGTAAAGTCTTATAAACAAGATATAAAAATATGCAGGGCCAAGAAAATGAACAAATACAAGGTTGAGTAAAAAAAAGTAAGAATTAACCCATTGTTTGGTTAGAAGGAAATGGATAGAAAGGGAAAGAAGGGAAAGGGAAATGAAAAGGTTACTTAGTTGCATAAAAAGGTTTGGAGGAAGTTAGGGCTCTTTCATCACCCTATATATTATTCTCCCCTTCCTTTAATTTCCCATATTGCTATCCAAACTTCCAAACCAACCTTGCGTAAATCTTGCCATCAATCTATGAAAGTTTGATTCGATTGACCATGGTGGAGAGTTAGAGTTGAGGCTTAGAAACTAAGAAGTTAATCGTTGTACAAAGAAAGGTATTCAAAATTAAACCAAGATTAAAGCTCCATGTTGGTTAAGAAACTGTCATAATTTCACCTTATATTCACTTACCATATTCTAGTCAACAATTTTATATGAACATATGGTACTATTTCATCAAATATGTTTGTGAAACACTCTTGCTTCTAATGCATAGCTAATTTTTAATCTTGCTTCTAATAGCTAATCCAACGGCTATAATTTAAATCCCTAACTAATATGTAAATAAATCACCATTGTATTTTATATATGTTTGTGTTTTGCTTGATTAATGACTATCATGGCTGGATGTGTGCTGATTCACATTAATACCCCTTAGGAGGATGGATGAGAATGAAAGTTGATGAGACATTTTGGCGTGAAGTAGCATTACTTTGCTAAAGTACATTAAAATTACTCATTGGTCGCGTTGTATCTAGCTTATTTATTTAGCGAAAGATATAGGTGGATTATGTCTTCATTGAAGCAACCCAAATTATAATTTAGTCATGGCTCTCAAGCTAATTAAATGTATAGTATGTATTATTATTGTTAAGAAATTGGAATAACTTGGGTGCAGGCAAGAGCATATGCAAAGGCAATGGACGCAACTCTTTTCTTTTCAAGTGCAACCCATAACATAAATGTGAATAAGATCTTCAAGTTCATCATCGCCAAGCTCTTTAACTTACCTTGGACTGTACAGAGGAATCTAACCATCGGAGAGCCCATTATTGATTTCTAATCATTGTATTTTTTTCGGGGTGTTCGTCATGTACAGAGCTCGAAAACAAATTAAAGGATAGGATCATAGATACATGAACAATGATAAAAAAAATAAGGGAGAAAAAGCGATGTGGAGAAGGAATTTTGAATGATTTGATCTAGAGTTGGTGTAGTTCTATGCATCATTCCTTGTGTTCCGTTTCTCTCTTTAGCAACTATGTGACTTGTTTGATTTAGTAACTCCTAACTGTTATGCAAATGCTGTTTTTCTAGATGTTAATGGGTTTAGATCCTGTGAAATGCAAATATGGCCTGATTTTTCGAACTCAAGTATATCCAGCTATTCAGTACTAAACTAACAAATCTTGGATTTGATGATTTTATTTGTTACGTTAAAAGCTTATCGGGTGAAATCCAAGATTACATTGTCAAGAACTGTGATGGCGGCGCCTCCACATTCATCTCTACTTATTGAACAGATTTGAGAGCAAATGTGTTGATTGCAAAGCCGAAACTGTATTTGGAACGGTAGGATTTGAGATCGATCTTTCTTGTAATCTTAAGTAATCAAAGGATATCTGAAATCTGAATGTGTTTATAGCCAGTCAGATGTTTAACTGTCTTGCTGTATCTGTTTTTTAGAGAAGATTATTACCTAGTTTACTATAAGCAAGTCAGGCAATTGTCGATTTTGTCTAATGCACACGACTGTATCTCTTTCTTCAAATTGTAAACCTTAGTATGTTCTGTTTTGTAGCCTTTACAGTGAAAATGGTATTGGCAGTCCTTGTTATTTGTGGATTTTTGGGTACATTGTTCAAATATTGTCGTTCTACTACGTATTTGTCTTCTTCAAGTGATCATTTTCCTTGAGTTACAATGCATTCATGAGCTTGGATTTATGTCCAAAACCTTAAAAATTAATTGAAAAAAAGGAATTGATCACTTGTGAAACTTTACTTGAAAGGTATATATAATTTGTCATGTCTGTAACAACTACAACTAGAATTGGAAGGTTTTTTTTATTTCCAAATTAAATTAATGCGTTATGCGTGCAAGGGACGGTGTAAACACAGATGTAAAGATTGCCCTAACATGAGAATGATGTTGTATACCTAGGTATATTTAACAACACACTGCGTCTGTGTCGTGTAACATATGTAACATGGTGCGTGCTACTCATTTTAGAGCCGATATGGTGTAAATATAGCATGGTTGACCTAAGGGTTAAAAGGTTACTGGATTAAATTAACGCGTGTAGTGAACGTTGTAGATACATTGATGTAAAGGTTGCCATAACACAAAAAATGATGTTGCATATCTAGGTATACCAAGCAACGCACTACGTATGCGTCGTGTAACATATGTAACATGGTGCGTGCTACTCGTTTTACAGCCGATATGGTGTATATATAGCATGGTTGACCTAAGGATTATAAGGTTACCAGATTAAATTAATGCGCGTAATGAACGTTGTAGATACTCCGATGTAAAGGTTGCCATAACACGAAAAATGATAGGGGAATTCTTAGTATCTAACTGTTAGATGCAAATTTCGCATCAACAAGTCAATTTGGTTAATATAATCAACTTTGAGGATCAATATATGATATGTATACATATATTAATCGTATATGTATATATAGCATTTGTATATGAGTACCATTAGTGCTCCTCAAAGTTAGCTATATTTACTAAATTGGCTTGTTAGATGCAAAATCTGTATCTAACTGTTAGATACTAGAAATCCCTCAAAATGTTGTATATTTAGGTATGCCAAGCAACACACTACGTTACGTATGTGTCGTGCAGCATATGAAACATTGTGCGTGCTACTCGTTTTAAACTCGATATGGTGTAAATATAGCATGATTGACCTAACAAGGAAAAGGTTACCAAATTAAATTAATGCGTGTAACAAATTGATGCCTTTGTAGTGAAGAGAAACAAACAAGTTTAGTGAGTTGCAATTTGGTTTTTTAATTCAACTTAAAAAAAAAAAACAATTCAAACTCTGATCGTTGAGAATTTGGGTTTGAATGGATAGAATTTTCAAATTTAGAGCTTTAATTGAACAAAGTCAACAAATAAGAAATTAGGCAATGCTCTATTAAATGTTTCCTACTAAATTAGGAGTCGTTTGGTTGGAGAAGGGAAAAGAGAATCATTTCAGGAATGCGGATATATAAGAGGAGAATTGAAAGACAATACGTAGATCTAGGTAATTGTTTCATTTGAAAAAGAATGAAAATGAGGCCAACACACCATCCAACATTACACCCCCGGCCCACTGGCCACACAACCACCCAACGAACTCTAGCCCCAACCACCAAACTAACCACCCATCCTTACTAAACTTGACCGCAAGCAACCTCTCTCCCTTCTCTGGCACCCCCTCCCCTGGCCGGTAGCCCCCTCTCCAAAACCCTCCCCCACACTCCTCAAAAACACCAATCCACCCATGAAATCCAGTCCATCCACCACCTCCAAAATCCTCTTCACCAGCTTCAAAAACCCTTTCAACTAACTTGCCCCTCCTCCCTCACCCCTCGACACCCAACAAGCAAGTTCCTCCTCGCCAAACAAACCTCACTATAAATTTATGGTCTCATTTGTGATTAAAGTTTTGTCCTCCTCGTTTTAATTTATCTTATTCTCAATAAAAATAAGTTATGGTTCAACAAAGATAAGTTTAGTTAGGTAATAATAATTTCAATTTGTCAAAAAATAGTTTCAATTATGGTAAATTGTGCGTGATAGTTTTCACTTTTCAATAAAAATAATTCCATTTTAGAAAATTATGAGTACTGTAAGTTTCGATAGTCAACAAATATAAGGTGAGAACATACACTAGTACAAAAATTACATTTTGCTGCCCCTTATTTGCTGCGGTTTTTTGGGATTTTATAAAAACCGCAGCAAATAATTAGCTGTGACTGGTAAAGAGTATTATTTGCTGCGGTTATTGTGTAACCGCAGCAAATAATATTTTTTTGCTGCTGTGTACGATTATTTGCTGCGGTTGTTAACCGCAGCAAATAGTTCTTTAAATTTTTTTTCTTTTTCCCTTTTTTTTTTTCCCGTTGGAACTGTTTTTTTTTTTTTTTTTTTATTTTTTTCTGCCTTTTTGTCCTTCAAACCAAACCCTAACCTAACACTTCTCTCAACTCACACTCACACTCTTCCCTCATTCTTCGAACTCCCTCTTCTCTCACACTCATTTCACCTAATCTGAACTCCTAATCTGAACTCCTTGTGACGAATTCTTCTCGCATACACACCTAATCTGCATACTACTCTCGAATTCTTCTTCGTCTTCTCCTACTCTCTCGCATACTACTTGTGGTTCACTTCTTCAAGAATTACAGGTTTTTTTTTTATTTTTTTGTTTTTATTTTTTTAATTTTCATTTTTTAGTTGTTTTTTTTTAATGTTTGAGTTTAATTTGTTACTTTGGTTTTGTATTTCTTGATTTTGTTTGTTTTGCGTTTAATTAGTGAGGAATTGTTAGAATTATTTGTCTGAACTTTGCGAATTTTCTGCTGTTAGTGACAATGTTGTCGAATTTTCTGCTGTTAGTGACAATTTTCTGCTGAACTTTGGTTATTGTTCTAATTGGTGACAATGTTGTGTGTTTCTGTTGAAGAATTATGCGTTTTCGTTGTCGTATTCGCGTCATTCATGGTGGTTTAGACTAGTAGTGTTAGTGGACTGGTGGTGGTGGTAGTAGTGAACTAGTGGTCACAAGTTCTACTTGAGTGTGATCGCGTAATTGAGTGAGTGACGAGATAGTTTCGCAGATGTAAGAACCAAACCCTAACCTAACACTTCTCTGAACTAGCGGACAATTCCTATTGCATGCAATTCACTGATCAAACTGGTCTCGGAACTGCCACCTTTCAACCTTCCTCTGCACCTTCTGCATCGCTACAACACCAGCTCCCCTCCTCTTTTTAATCCATCTCTACATCCCTACCCTTTTCTATTAGTCTAGACTTACATTTCCTATGTTGAGTTACTAATGAATTTCCTTTATTACATATTCATTTTATATATTATATTTATATATATATGGTTTTCAAAAATAAAAATCAGAGTTTAGTAGTATATTCATCTTGAATTCTATGCACAATTAACCATCACTTTATTTCTATATATATCGCATTCCATATGATCCTACATACACCAGCTACAAATAAAAAAGAAGCGAAGGCAATAATGTCAGTATTGAAGATGAGTATTTGTGAGTGTTATTGGATTGTGTATTTGTGAGTGTGTATTGATAGGTATTAGAGTATTTAGACACAATCATATTATGGCCCCTTGTGATAAAACCTTCAACATCAATAGTTAATTGAATGACGACATCTATCAATTCTGCTCTCTCATTGGCTACCTTGCCTTAAAAAAAAAAAATCTTCTTCAGTTGTACTGTAGACCAATCATTTTGAACTATACTTCATTATTACTCCACAACTTGTCCAGAGGGCTATATTAATTATTATAGCTAGGATTTGAACAAATACATACTCACTACAAAAATCTTTGATTACTGACTACCCAATTGGCTAATGCGATTGATGAGATATGGAGTTTTATAAGGATGATTTGAAGATCTGTCAACTTAGCTAATTTTTTTAAGGCTAAATTATTG